>SZWC01008116.1:47617-93432 GCA_023375785.1 Penium margaritaceum
TCTATCATGAGAGGCCCACTGTCAGTGCTACGAGACTCCACTTCTGTAAGACCCCGACTCGCTATTGCTGCAGGTAAAGACGCGCACGGAGTCTGCACACGGCCACAACCCGACGAGCGACTAAAAGCTTTGTCGCTGTCACTGCACCACTTCGCAGCACCCAATCACCACAGCAGCAAGACTCACGCTACTGCTGCCGCTGCCGCTGCTGCCGCTGCTGCTGCTGCTACTGCTGCTGCTTTTGCTGCTGCGGCTGGGGCTGAGGCTGAGGCTACTGATGCTGCTACTGCTCCTGCTACTGCTGATGCCGCTGCTGATGCTGCTGCTGCTGCTGTTGCTGATGCTGCTGCTGCTGCTGCTGCTGCTGCTGCTGCTGCTGCTGCTGATGCTGCTGCTGCTGCTGATGCTGCTGCTGCTGCTGCTCCTGTTGTTGCAGCTGCTGCAGCTGGTCCATGCGTGCACGCAGCCCACTCACAGCCACGACACGAGATGCGGCCCGGGGTGACTTCCGTGGGCTGGCAATGTCGAGGGAGCAGCCCACAGTCCGCCCCCCCAAGCTCCCACTACGGTGTTCTGATCGCGAGTGCGGGAGTGCAGTGCCCTCCCACCTCACCCTCGTACTGTGAGGGGAAACGAGAGGGGTGCTGAAGAACTCCGGTAGCGATTCCGACCAATTGATTGCCTTGTTTCTCTTTGTTGCCACGTCAGCCCCGGGAAGGTCGGGCACGGTGTCGTCAGCCCTGTCCACATCGTCCCATGTCTGTGACCTGGTGGGCGGGGTTTCCTCCTGCCATCTGCAGAAACTGGCGTCGTGGGGATTGGAGGCGACCGTGGGGGAGAGCCTCCCTTGAGCCCTGACCGCAGAGGAGGGGGATCTGTTGTCGGAGGAGGTGCCGCGGGGAGTGTACAAAACCCGACTGGAAGGTTCCGGAAGAGTATTGAGATCTAGTGTGAGCCTGAATCTTGTGGTCCCGGGCGACAGGGTTTGGGACTTGGGTATTCGACCGCCATTTTCCTCATTTAACTCGTGGTCCAGGTCAACTTCCAGTTTCAGCTCTGGATCTGAGAGTGTGTGAGGGAAAACCTCAGCTGGGCCACAATTTGCGAGGGAGAATTTGAGGTGGTCGAGGAGCGGACTTTGGGGGGATTGTGCAGAGACCAGAGGCGGGCTTGGTTGGGAGAATGAGAATCCTTCAGCCTCTCCTTCGTTTGGAAATGTTCCTTCTTCCTTTGCCGAACGCTTCCCTTCGTCTGGCTGCAGCTGTCCTCCGTTTGCTGCGTTATGATTCGTCTCTGCTTCACATGCTCCTTCTTCCCTAGAAAAAGGGATAACATCGCTCTCAGACTTCCGAGGGAAACGAGGATGAGAAGGGCGGTGCCGCTTGTCCAGCTCCCTGCTGGGGGCCACATTACTGCTGATACCCGGAGATTCAGCTGACGTGGCAGGTTCTAATGCTGACGTGGCACTGGCTTCTTTCTTCTCGTGCCAGTTGGGCAACCTCTCCACCTCAGCAGCCTCCCACACGTCGCGAGGGGACAAGCGCCACGACAGGCGGCCGAGGCGGCTGGCGCTTTGAAGGGTCTTGCCCTCCTTTCCGCCGCCCCTCAGAAGCTTCGTCGCAGCCGCGGACGCCGCGCCGCGGATCCACGTGGGCAGTTTGAGGCGGCCGCGGGGCGATGAGTCGGAGCGGCGCGAGTTCAGACCGGAGCCCCGGCTGCGAGAAGAGGGAGAGGACGAGCGACCGTCCGCATGGCCACATTCGACGTGGCGACTTTCGCCATTCGGCATGCTGGAGGAAGAGGGGAGGAGCTTGGAGGGAGCCTTCAGCACCTGCCAGCCTGGCAGATGTTTGTCGACCTGCGCCATGGGCGGCGCCATGTGCGGCTCCACGAATTGCGGAGTGGCCGACGAGAGTTGGTGAGAAAACGCGCGCACACACGAGCTAACGACCGATGAGGGTTGGTGGTAGGGGACGGGCCATACGTCGCGAACCTGACATGCCTTAATGGGACGGCAGAAACAACGGCGGCCAGAAGCATCCACGCAGAACGGTCCATCAGCGAAAGCGGCAAAAGAAGGCAAGCAGCGCAAGCCGCTGCTCACGAGTCCGCAGGCGCTGGCGACATGGAGATCCTAAAGCAGGCGTCGCGGACGGGGACAATGACGGCCGCACATGGGCTTCGCAGAACAGCGCGTCACGGAGGTGGCCTAGGCTGTCCTAGAAACTTGAGCGCGTCGAAATCAGTGCACTGTCCTTCGACCGCAACACGACAAGTGTGACCGTCCGGGAGGAAAAATGAACGTTCAATGCGGGATTTGTCCAGTTGTGTGCGCCTGTTTCCGGTGGATGCTGACCCACGAAGGTCTTTTTTGGGTTACATAGTAACCTATTACAATCGGTTCGTGGCCAAAAGATGCTTCAAGAAAATCTTGATTGGTGGATCGGTCGTTTTTTCTGCCATATCCACCAATCAGGGCGCAAGAATCGGTCGGACTGTATGCCCCCCAACGTCCGCGGACTCCATGGAGAGGTCGGCCCACAATAAAGAAAATCACGGACATCGACCTAGAATTCCGGACAGACCCCGGATAGAATGGAATGAGCAATCCGACGCTAGGAAAGAATGTACGTTTAGGCCCTCCAGTCGCTCCCCCTTGGCCTCGCCCTGTGCTTTTTGGGGTTACGTAGTAACCCTATGCAATCGGTTCGGTATCCAAGAATCAGCGCTGACGTCAGAAAATCCGCTGCACAAGGACTTCCGCGACGGCAATTCTCCCTACCGTCGGTATTTCTGTCCACCGACAGCCCATCGAGTATTTTTTACGTATTTTTTTCACCGCTTCTGTTGCGTCCGGAAGACAGGCCCTCTTTGAGCGCGATTTTCCTTGCGGAAGCGACTCCCAATCCGAGAAATGCGTGCGAATCGGACAGACTTCGCGCAGCAACCAGGGTTTTTTCCGAAATAGATACCAGACATCGCAAGCAAGCACTTGAATTCACTGGCGACGACTTCTCGGACATGAGGGGAAGGTCGAGCAAAACTCGTTTCCAAGGCAGATAACATGTTTGAACCCGGCTTCAGTCTACTACTACGTAACCCCGATGCAAGCCTGCGTGCAGCCAATGCCACTAGTTCACAGAACTGTTCGTAATGCCAAACTCTTGAGACTCGTGAACCCGGCTTCAAGCAAGGTCAAAATGCAATTGAAAGAAAAGAAATTCAACCACCTTCATAAAAAAAGGTAAACAAATCAAATTATGCTTATAACTACGTCATCTTTTTTTTAATAAGGAAACATTCAAGATTCATCCAAATTTCTCAAAGATAATGTTTCATTAAGCGAAGCTCGTAATAAACGTGTGAAACTAGCATGTTCACAATACAAGGACAAGTTCATATCATTCAAATAAATTAATCATCAGATAAAACCATATTCATAAAAAGGGAAGAAATACCTTTTGAGGTTCTTGTTCAATATGTTGGTGAATTGTTATACATGATACTATACTTTGAAGCCCATTCGTTCACCTTTTTTTTTCGCTTTTACATCCACAAAAGCTGGGGAAAAAACTAGCGTAGCTTGATGTAAATTAGAAAGAGTTCGCCTAAACCATACACAATGGGCAACAAAAAAGTTGTTTTGAACGAATACTGGTGACAGTTTGGCAGTCCATTTACAACTGGTTTTTGTTTCCATGAATGAAGTAGATTCTCATGGCAAACCTTTCATTATGTGGTCCAGATTGCGGGCAATTGTTTAGCCTCTTAAGAGATACCAATATGAATACTTTTGCTCGGTTACTATGTAACCCTATGCACGCTTTGCGCAGAACACTTGCCTCTTGTTTTTTTTTGTTTTTTTTTTTTTGTGTGGCTTAGACAGCCTTAGAGGTGAGGGAACCTATGACGCACCCTTGATGTCTAAAAGAGACCCCTCTGGCGAAGGCTTTCAGTCGAAAGACTGTGCCTTATGTGACAAGTCACACCAGGTTAGGTACCCACGTAGGACGCATGTCCGCTGTGGGTGATGTGGGAGTCTCACCCACTAACCCTCACCCCTAAGAGTACCTTCACCACAGGTCGTAACCCTGTGGATTGCGGGATCAAACCTAGTTTTTACACTAGAGTTTGATGTACCCGTCCCCGCGATATGGTAGATTTGTTCAGCCATAATTTTTTAGCCTTTGGTGAAGGGCAAGGTGAGGTGGTTGTAAATTCCTATCAATATTACATGTGTGAGATGAAATACTGAGTTGATGTATGATGATTTTTGTTGTTTTGTGGTCTCGCCTTTGGTGCAGTCTTAAGATATGGAGATTAATCTGTTCTTCAAAAAGTTTGATAATTGTTGTGGCAAGTAGGGTAGTGGGGTTTCCAAGTGCTTTCTTAGTGCCTAGAGAAATGTGGCATCTGTAAGTCCATATTTCCCGGAAAGTTATTGCATATAGTGTTTGCCACTAGTGGAAAAGCGGGTGTTGGTCATGGAAATTGAAGTTAGTATGCATGGGTCGTCCACAAATTATGGGAAAACTTTGTTGTAGCTTCTCCAAGATATGCCATGTTTTAGGGCATTGTTCAAAGGCATGTGAGATGGTTTCTTCAAATGTATGACTACTGACCCACAAAGGTCAGTACCCACGCGGCCGACCGGACATGCGGAGCCCAGTGGATGTTCGTCACGACTGGCACTCGTCGCTGGGAAGGTGTGAGGAGCATGGATGACCGGCATTAGACGCAGGATTGCAACTCACTGGAGATATTGCCGAACAGCAAGTGATTTCCGCTAAGTCCCAGATGCCCCACATTCTGGCCAAACAATCTTCAGATTACACGGGTTTCAGCTACGTCAATGACTTTCATGAGTCGCTAAACTCGTTGAGTAGGCATTTTTTCCATCACATTCATGGCCATCGTGCGTCAAGCTCGAGACCGGTACATTTTGGCCACCTCCCTCGACCACCAATGTTCCATTCCAAAAGGTTTTGACAACTTCGATCAGATTTATGTAACCACGCCTCGATACTCTCAAAACCCGCTGTTTCATCAACGGAGTTTCTTTGAGTGACCACTCAGGATGTGAAATTGCACGCGTCGCTCAGCTCGAGCGCCAATGGCCCCATGTATGCCTCACTCGTCATTGTATTGAGGGTACATGTAGGGATTACCCACAAAATTTGACTGTGTGTATGCCCTACCCGGCGTTTGGAAGAAAAATACTACCTTGCCCGGTGTTCGGAAGAAAAAGACTCCCCTATCCGGCGTTCCTAAAATAAGACTCCCCTACCCACGAATAGCAAGGAAAAAGAGCATGCAGTGTGAGACAGCTTCCTAGCACTGATGTCACTGGCGTGGTAGTACAAGCCGGCCAGCTAACTCACTAGCACACACAGGTGGAGGTGAGAACAGCAAGGGGTTAGCTAGGGACATAAACACAAGTGTTAGAAGCTGCAAATGTTGAATTGTACAGAGAGAGATTACAACTGAGGCCTGGACAACTTGAATAGTGTCACGGACCTGGTGGATGCACACACACGAGGCGCACAATGGCGCTGTTTTCTAGTAGGACAAAACACTGGCAAAAACACAGTTTTGGCCATGACTCCCTGTAGACACGTCAAAACGATGAGCCATTTGAACCGGAACGGCCGCGTCAACGAGATCTACGTCATAGGCTGCAAGGGTATGTGATGTCCCACATCACTAATCTAAAAAAAATGAGAGTCTTCTGGGCGCCTGGTGCCACAGGCAGCCGATCGTCTGCCACCGCCGCCAATCTCAGGGACCTGCACCTAAATGGACATGAGCCGAGGGGTCACCGCAAGTTGTGTACGACAGACACAACAACACTCCCCCATGACCGGAGGGCGAAACACGTCCATGCACATACAGACACTAACGCTGTACAGAGCAGGAAACGCACAACCGCTGCAGGCAGTAAGCACCGCACATGCAAGATGGCACATGAGGAATCAACCTGCAACAGGAATGGGGCAGAGTCCCACGGATCGAGTGGCCGCATGAAACTTCGAATGACCCAGAGCCTTCATCAGATGATGCGCACACTGCCTGTCAGTGCCCACGTGGATGACTCGGATCTCACCACGATCGACCATATCACGGACGAAGTGGTGCTCGACATTGATGTGCTTTGTGCATGTATGGAACACAGCAAAGTTCTTGGTGATGGCCTCCACGCTCATGTTGTCACACTGGAGGACTACGGGGGGGACGGACTGACGCAATTCACGCAACAGACGGACGAGCCAGACTCACTCCGCTGCACCGGCGCCTAGAGCAACATACCTTGCCTCCGCAGTGCTACGTGCGATGAAGCCTTGCTTCTCACTTCGCCAGGACACTATAGTGCCTCCAATGAGAAAGATGTAGCCAGTGCGGCTCTTGCCATCTGGACTCCACGCCAAGTCACTGCCTGTGTACCCATCGAGCATAATGGGCACCTGTTCGTGGAAGCACATGCCGAAGCGTGTGGTGGACAGGATGTAGCGCACACACCAGACTGCGGTCTCCAGTATTCGCTAGCAAATAGCCTCCAAGAACTGAGCGACCAGGTTGACAGTGAAGGCAATGTCGGACCGTGTCGTGGTGGCCAAGTACATGAGCGAGCGAATGATTTGCAGGTACAGAGTCACATCAACTGGCTCCAACGGGTCAGCCGGGTCATCCACCTTGAGGGCGGCCTGCACCTCAGGGGTCATGGGCGTGGAGGCTGTGCGGACGGCAACGAGGAGGTCGATAAAGCACTCCCCCACAGTCTCTGCGTAGCGTCCCTAATGAACACGAAATGTGCGATGAACTCGGTCACGCACGATCTCCATCCCCAAAAAGACAGAGGCCTCACCAAGATCTTTCATCTTGTAGGCCGAGGAGAGAATGGCCTTGGCAGCGTTTACTCCTTCCAGGTTGGGTGAAGCAATCAGAAGATCGTCCACGTAGACAAGGATGGTAGCGAGTGGTGTTGGGGACTGTGAGAGGAACAGGGATGGGTTAGCATCACTCTAAACGTACCCAACGCGTCTTAGCGTGCTGGTGATCTCCTGATTACAGCAGCGAGGTGACTGTTTCAGGCCGTATAAGGCCTTCCGCAGACGGTTATGTGACCGGTGCCATCCTCAAAAGCCAGATTGCTGGACCATGTAGATCTCCTCCTTCAGGTCCCCGTTTAGGAATGCGTTGTTGACATCCATCTGATAGAGTTCCCAATCGTACTGTGCCACCTGGCTTAGCAACGTGAGCGTGGTTGTCATCCGCCCAACAGGGGCAAAGGTTTCGGTGTAGTCCACGCCAGCAACCTAAGAGAAGCCGTTTGCTGTCAGGCACACTTTGTAGTGCTCCACAGTGCCGTCTGGCTTGAGCTTCTTACGTAGAACCCACTTGATGGTCTTGCTGTCCTTTGGCAAGACTACCAGCTCAAAGACACTATGCTCTCAGATGGCATCGAGCTCAGCTTGGCAGGCAGTGCGCCACTGCTCACCGTCGGGGGCTGACAAGGCCTCAGGCATACTGGTGGGATCGGGAGACAACACTGGTGCACTGCGTGTAGCCAGGGCATACGCCACAGAGGGAGGGTCGACCGTCACTATGGACTCAGCGGTGTTATGAGCAAGTAGTGCCATACCAATGGCACAGCCAGGGTGAAAGTTGCTGCGCGTGGGGCGAGGGCGGAGACGTCCACCGGGTGCCCGTGTGTAGGGGTCCGACGGGGCAGGAGCAATGGGAGCTGCTAACTCACATGTCAGTGTGGACCGCATGGCAAGTGCACCACTTGAGGCTGGCGTGGCCTCAATAGCCGGGGACGGGCCCACGCCAGACGCAGGTACGTCTGCAGCCGGAGGCAGGGATGGCTCAGAGCCAGACGCGGACGTAGACACAGGATTAGGCAAAGCCTCAGACACGGAAGCAGGCACAAGATCAAGCAGAGCTTCAGACGCGGAGGCAGACTCAGACGTAGACTTGGACACGGGCAAGAACGGAGAGTCAGGGGAAGAGGAGCGAGCCGCAAATGGGGCGGGGCTGCGGGTGCCGGTGGGCATAGCCTCTGGGGACAACCCCTGGGATGTCGTCGACGTAGTGACCGTACTGGTCGGTGGCACTGTGCCAACCGTGACAAGAGCCTGCCCCACACTACGGGATCCGACACACCCAGGAGCATGAGCAGCATGCAGAGCATGGATGTAAGCTAGGTCACGAAAGGTGAGATGCTCGAAGAAAAGAGCGTCAAGGGACTCCACGATGTGGCGTCGCTCAGGGTCCCAGAACCGCCAGTCCTTCGATTGCTGGGCGACACCGACGAAGGCGCATATGCGGTTTCGCAAAGAGAGCTTGCTCCCCTGCTGCTCCGGTGTGATCCAGACGCAGGCAAGGGAGCCATAGACACAGGCCAGGCACAGATCCGCGGGACGCTCGTACCACAGCTCGTAGGGCGTGCGGATACCTGGGAGGGGGCCGTGGGGAATGCGGCTCCAGACCGAGGTCATGTACGCCATGCCCTCGAAGGCAAAGGCCTCAGGCATAGCGCTGTCGGCACGCATGGCGCGGACCGGATCCTCCATGGTAAGGTTCCAGCGCTCCGAGACTCTGTTCTACCCGGGGGTGGCGGGAGCGGAGAGGTTGTGAAAGACACCAAGCTCGGTGAAGGAGTGGGCCATGTCACTGAGGTACTCGCCGCCGCGGTCCAAGAAAAAGGTCTCAAGGCGATGGGGAGACTGGCGCTCCGCCATGACCAGCCAAATGCAGACCGCAACGGTGGCATTGCTCTTCTGACTTAGACTGTAGACCTAGCGCATACGCGTGAAGTCATCAGTCAACGTCAGGACGTAGGGATCGCGGTCCTCTTGAAACTCGGCAGGGAGCGGACCCATGAGGTCGGAGTGGACAAGATCCAGGGGCCGACGAGCCCTAGAGACAAACGCAGGATAGGTGGATCGGTGCATTTTGCCTTCAATTCAGGCCAGACAGTCGGTCGTGGGCGGCGCCTCGAAGGACGCCGCATCAAGACCAAGAGCAGGCTGAGTACGGATCAGCCTGTCGACAGCCCCGAGGTGCACATTACAGAGGCGGCAATGCAGGAGACGGTGGTGCTCGGGGGATAAAGTACCAGCGACAAAAACATGAACAATGGGAGACGGAGGCAAAGAGGGGACACTCACACAGGACCCAGAGATGTGATACAGATCATTGACGACCATCCCACTGAGGGCGGTCTCCTCGGTGTCGCACACAAAGATGCGAGCATCGACAGCTATGTGTGTGACACCCAGGCCCATCTTGGTGTAAGCACGGATAGATAGCAGGCTGATTTCCAGATTAGGGACAGAGAGGACATCGGAGATGTATACGGGACCAGCAGGCACAGTGAACTGCACGACCCCAACACCCTGGAGAGGGACCTCATGGCCAGCTCCTGTGCAAACAGAGCAAACAGTGCTAACAGGATGGAAGACGACGAATGCGCCATGTCGACACGTCATGTGATGGGTGGCACCAGAGTCAACGACCCGGGTGGCGTAGGTTACATGCGTACACGGGGCAACGTGGCATTCGGCGACGGAACAAGGCAATGCAGTAGGACGCTCAGCGGGGGACACGACAAGGCGACTAGTGGAGCGCGCATGACAAGCATGCAGCCAAAACACATCATCAGGTCCGTCACACACACATGGCTGGGCATTGGGACCACAAGCATCATCACGCAACGACACAGATTGTCCACAGGTAGTAGGACCCCTTGACTTTGTCAACTCACTCGCACCTCCCTGAGTTCAGCGCAGGGCTAGAAGCTAGTGCAGCTTGGCGATAGTCTTGCCACGTTCGACGAGCGCCAAGTTGCGAGGATCCACGGAGGAGCCTGCTGTGGCGGCGGATTCCTCTTGGACGGTTGCGATAGTGGCGGCCAAGCGGGCGGTCGCACCGAACGTCTGGCGCATGTGGGCCTCGTGCACCCCCAACGGCCTACGGGTGACCTTGGCCCAGTCCAATGGGTGGCCAGTCAGGCGAGTGCAGTCGAGATAGCGATATTCACCCCCACAGTTGAAGAATACAAGTCGGCAGCCCGTCATGCTGCCGGAGCCGCTGCTGCCACCGCTGTTGCTGCTGCCGCCGCTGCTGCTACTGCTCTGGCTGTTGCTGCTGTGGCCGACACTACTCGTCCTGGTGCCGTTGCTGGTCCCGCCGCTGGAACCACCACCTGACGATTTGTGGCCCTTCTTCCCCAAAGATGGAGCCGCTAGTGCTTTAGACGGCGGGGAGGATGCAGCGGCAACTGCAGCTGAAGCGGTGCTATGGTGAGCGCGGTTCGCGACGTCCATGCCGGCGACCTCTAGGAAGTGGAGGGTGGCCCAGCGCAGCTGGGTCCCGTCGCTCGCCATGTCGCGAAGCAGAGTCTGGTCAAAGTTGCTGAAGATGCGCGCGTAGTCGGGATGGATGCCGTAGAGGATGATGTGGAGGGCGGAGTACTGTGCGGGGGCATCGTCTCCCACCTCTTTGTGCAGCTGGATCGCCCAGAGCCAGTAGTCAGCTGCAGACTCCTAAGCAGTCTGGCAGAGGGAGTTGAAGTCAGAGAGGCGCTGGGACGTCAGAGCCAAGGTGGCATCCTCAAAAAGAGTGACAGCCAGTACCAACACCGCGCAAGGGTCAGCTTCCGAGCCTGTATGCGAATCGCCAAGGAACCGACTGAAGTCCTAGGTAAAGTCGGGGACGGCCTTGATCAGGCCGGAAGTGGCGTAAACCGCCATCTGTGTCTGGGCGGGGTCAGATGCCTGGTATGGAGTGAGGTAGAAAGGCGAGGAATCCCTCGCTCATGGCCCACATGGGGAAGCGTGGTTCCCAGGTCTTGAAGTTGTTCCCTGTCCGTAAGACGGGCGGGTCCGACTCAAACCACTTGCATGGCTTGTCCGTCGGCAGAGCAACGGTTGTAGCCACTGCGGGGCCGGGCATAGAGGAGGCAACCCCCTTACCAAGGCGGGCCCGCAGAGCCAGCTCCTCAAAGCTCAGAGGGCGGCGAGATGAGCTCAGGCCAGCATTGGCGTTGAAACTCGTGTTGTGGAGGGCGATATTGGCCTCATGCGCTCGGCGACGCGCATCGAGGTGGATGAGGCGTGTTTGCAGTAGCTCTTCCTTGCCCTCCTCGCCAGAGTCGGAGAGGTTCTCCGCGACCTCATCAGCATTACAACCGTGGGCAAGGCGGTCCTCGCTCGGGTCAGCGGACGGATTCTGCTGCTTTTACTGGAACTGTTGCTGCTGAGGCAGTAAACCCTTGATCAGGTCCTGCAACTCCTCGACCTGCCTCATCAAAGCATTGCGGCTCTCCCTCTGCAGGTCAGCCAGCGCGCACACCTGGCACGCCAATGTCGTCGGGCTCGGTGGCCGTTGCTGCTGCTGTTGAAGCGGCTGCTGCTGCTGCTATTGCTGCTGCTGATGCTGCCGCCGCTGCTGCTGCTACTATTGCTACTGATGCTGTTGCTACTGTAGTTGCTGTTGTGGTGACGATGGCAGAGCCCGGCGTTGTCCGCTGACGGAGCTGTCCTTGGCAACTACGTCAGTGGCGGCGCTGGTGGGGGTTTGCTTCGGCATGATGACCGATTGCTCCCCTCCCCTTCCTTTTCTGTTTTCTTTTTATTGCTTTGTGAAACACTGCTGCAGAGTGCTGTCGCGGATCACCGCCGTGGAACGTTGCCGTGGAGCGTTGCCGTGGAGCACCACCGCAGAAGGCTATCACAGAACACTACTGCGGAACAAATTTGTCGGGGCACACTTTTGCGGATCACCGCCATGGAACACCGCCACGGAAACACCGCCGCGGAACAGCTACCGCGGTCGCGTCGATGCGGAACACGCCGGGGTACCGCAAACTGCCGGGGCACCACTGTTAGAGCGTTCCGCAACCACTGCGGAGCGGCTGCGTTTGACGACCGTGGATCAACCGCGGGACTGCCGTGGACGTGCTATCACAGAACTCCGTGGGTCACCACCAGCCCGTTCTCGAACCGCCGCGGAGCTACCGCGGTGGAACATCATGGATCCGCAGAACACCATGGAACCCCGCGGTACTCTCACCGCGAGGTGATGCACTCCGGAACGCCGCGTGCCACTGCGGCACCGTTGGCGTGTTCCGTTACGGCCGCGCAGATACCGCGTCCGCTGCAGAGACCTCGTTGCCACAGAGCACCGCGGATTTTGCGCAAACCGGCTTCCACTGTCGTGGAACGGCCGCGGAATACGTGCGGAGTTCTTAAGAAAACGGTCCGAGTGGTGGTGGGTCCTCCCAGGACCTCCCGCCAAGGCAGTGGGCACTACAGCTGCTGCGACTCGAGCCAACGGCTGCGGTTGCTCACTGTTGCTGCGGTTGATGCGCCTCTGCTATGCAGCAGTGCAAGCACTGGCTTGTTGCTCTGATACCATGTGAGACAGCTTCCTAGCACTGCTGTCGCTGGCGTGGCAGTACAAGCCGGCCAGCTAACTCACTAGCACACACAGGTGGAGGTGAGAATAGCAAGAGGTTGGCGAGGGACACAAACACAAGTGTCAGATTCTGCAAATGTTGAATTGTGCAGAGAGAGATGACAACTGAGGCCTGGAAAACCGAAATAGTGTCATGGACCTAGTGGATGCACACACATGAGGCGCACAATTGCGCTGTTTTCTAGTAGGACAAAACAGTGGCAAAAACACAGTTTTGGCCATAACTCCCTACAGACACGTCAAAACGATGAGCCATTTGAACCGGAACGGCCGCGTCAACGAGATCTACGTCATAGGCTGCATGCCTGTGTGTTGTCCCACTGCACGAATCTAAAAAATACGAGAGTCTTCTGGGCGCCCGGTGCCGCAGGGAGCCGGTCGTCCGGTATCGTCGCCAGTCTTAGGGGCCTGCACATGAATGTACATGAGCTGAGGGGTCACCGAAAGCCGTGTACAACACACACAACATGTAGATGCTGCATGCGATGCAGAGTCGACATGCTTACGTTAACAATTTTTTGGAACATTCACAAACCCCTCGTTCAAGGGGTTTGTGATTGTTAGAGTAGGGATTTCCTTTGTCGTTCACATTGGATGTCCGAGACTCCCCATGCATTAAAAGGGAGCTTGCTGGGCCCCGCTAACGCGGGGCCCAACAGGAGCCCGCACAAAAATAAAACCCAAAAACCCGGAATGTAATTCAGGGTTTGGTTTTGACTGTGTTTTGCATATACAACGTTCATGGTTTGCAATTCTGTAAAAGAAAAAGAAGAAACGGGCGTTTCCGCTCGATCTCCAAAACATGTGTTTTCGCTCAATCGCGAAGAAGCGATGAACTCTTTTTTCTTCGTGACACACAACCCCCCCAGTTTGATGTAGGGTTTTATGTTTTGTGCAGGCGGAGCCCCCGCAAAACATAGAAAACCCTAAATCAAATCAGGTGGTCTGCATGTTGATGGAAAAAAAGAGGTTATCGCTCGACCGCGATTCTTGCATGGGAGCTGGAATCGCGATCGAGCGATGGGGGGGTGGACATGTCCCACCTCTCTTTGATTGATCAGCAGCGCATGCCGCTGATCGAGCCTGGTGAAGCGAGCGGGTAGTGGTTTTTTTTTTCAACCGCCGGGTGGGGGAGTCTTGTTTTTAAAGGGCCATGCATGGTGTCACTAACCCCCTCGCGGATTGGGTAGAAGGGTTATCATGCCCTTGTACTTATGCACTTGACTCCTTCTTTGTTTGTCATCGAAGTACACTTATTGCTTTATACAAGTTCTCTATTTGTCCCAATTCCTCGATTTGTCTTATCCTCTCACGCCAAGCAAAACAAAGTGTTGTCATGTGAGTCGTGTCATCTGTCCGTAGAGCTTATTGTGACCACTCGGCCGTGTCCGACCTTGTGAAGATCCCTAACTCAGACCTGGCTAGCGCAAACGCATAGGCGGGTGGTGGCTCCACCTACCAGCAACTACCAGACAGCTGACACGGCATGTCGAGTTCTTGCCGGGGTGCTTTCTAGTCTGTTTTGGAACTGCTCAGGTTTTCTCAGTGGACAAGCACTTGAGCTCGATTTGCATGTTTTGCATTATATGTCCACTGGTTGATGTTGAACCTGTGTGTGTTACTAGTCGTGATGTCTACCTAAACATTTTAGAATGTAAGGTTTAGAGAGACAATGCTCCAAATGTAGTGTCGTCTTCACTGTATCGGAGCTTAACACCGGCGAAGTGATCTCTCCTCTCAACATTGAGAGATCCCACCACGCCACATTGACTCACTATAGAACAGCCGCAGAGATTTCATTTCAATGAAAGCCGAAGTTGTCATCATACCATTGCCATAGAGGCAGTGGTGGGTTTCCCAACACTATCCACTAGCAGTTCAAGAACATGGTGGTGCTGGACTGTCCACATAGCTTCTTTCAAGTTTCATTTCAGGTCGCACTCACCATCCCCCTAAACACCACCCCCCCCCCTCAACGGTCTGGCACTCTTGGCAGTAGGTCCTTAAATCTCATCGGTCCCCGCTGGCACACCTAATCTTGTGCCAGCATCAGTCCCCTCTAGCAGCCATGATCATGTGCTAGCGTCAGTCCCTCTAGCACAGCTGATTCGGTTGTTATGCTGATGGGCATACATGAGTCCCAAAACCCACGAGCGACCTATCATTTAACTGCAGCGCTCCTGGCCCACTTCGCAGCTCAGTCGCGGCAGTCTTTCTCTGCGCTAGAGGGAAATTCTACCGAATACCCCGGAACTCTTGCGCCTTAACGACCATTTTCCGGTCACTTCCAGAACTCATCGGAACCCACTCACGGCGTTTCCCGATACTTCGAGACTACAAACAACGGTCTCTTGAGCGATTTTCGACAAACCTCGCGAACCCCATTTTCAATCTCGAAGCCCCCGTCGAACCAAAGAGAGACTTCTCGAGTCAACGAATCAGAGCACGGCGTCGCGTCACGCAAACCGCCAAAATACCAAACGGCTCGGACGAGCCCCTTTTTCTGGCACATGCATCTTGTATATACGTTGCCAAGGTTCAGCACTTGTTACAATGAAGTATACATTCTTCTTCTCAAAAATACCCAACTGACCCCAATCTTGTGAAATGTGACAAGCTCTATTTCCAACTGTGAACCGCTTCACTTTCGCCAGCGGAACACTTGGTATCAGAGAGCATCGGCCCGGGCGGAGCACAAGACTACTTTCTACATCAACTCAAGCCCCGCACATGTCTTCTAGCACATCTCCACCGACAAGAAGTTCGCGGACCTTGCGACGAAGTCGATGCACGGAGCGAGCGCACCTAGTGACAGCAGCGGCAACCGGCGAAGACACTTGCGATGGCGGAAGGCACCCCACGAAGGACCTTCAGCCTCATTGAGAGGGACGAGTGGATGACGGCTGGCACTTTGACTGGCACAACCAATCTAGAGTCAGGCATGCCTGACTTGCCAATCCTGCCTGCACCACCGACCAATACAACTCCATCGACGACTCGAGACAAGATCGTGGAGCTGACTTGGCGGCTGGCGCACATGGAAGCGTTTCAACAAACGCTTGCCAAACAACTACAAAAGTATGCTGCCGCAATCCGTGACTCAAAGGCACAAGAAGCGGTACTCGACGATCGACTCCACACCAGTGGGGCCTAGATTTGTCCAGGTCTTCCTGAGCCCTTCGATCCGGCGGATCATAAGGGACCGACGGTCAGGATCTTACTGACAAGTTTGGAGGTGTACTTCACCACTGTTGGGGTTCACTCCGACAAACGGAAGATGAACCTCGCAGACTCACTTTTGCGGGGCACGGCCTTAAGTTGGTGAGCCGATCTCATGGCCATCCAGCGGCAGCAGGTAGCCGTTGGTGCTGATCGAACGGCTACCACATCGTCGGCACCAGGTGTACCATCTCTCGAACAGGTTCATCTGACTTGGAAACAATCAATGACACCCCCATCCAACTAGCGAAAGTTCACCTGGTTACTCGTCTCTCGCTTTGGCAAGCTGAACGAGAAAACAAAGGTTCACCACCGGCTGCATCTACTGGAGCAGCTTTCCAGTGTGGCAGAGTACACGCGGCGTTTTCACAAAATCATCACCGACAGCAGCCTCACGGAGGATGAACTCTGTTTTCACCACAACAATGGCCTCAGGCGAGATATTCGCAGAGCACTCACGATTTACAGCATCACCAGCAATTGGCTGCAGATCATTACAGCCTCTGAACGCATCGACTTTGCAGGTGTCAACTCAAAGTTCAACGCATCCTACGGCTGTCGCCCGAGGTATCAACCGCAGGAGAACAACGGGTCCCGGTCGCAGAATTTGGAGAACTCGGCTCCGATGGAAGTGGACACCGTTGAGCAAAAAGGAGATCAATGGACCTGCTACAGTTGCAAAAAAGATCGGACACATCGGGAGGAACTGCCCAAGATGAAACCAGAGGGTGGGGGAAGCAGCAAAAAAAGCAAAAAGGAGGAGAGGAGTCGGAAAACGACTGAGGGCAGGAGTAGACACTGAAATTCCTGCCCCCACCAAAAAACATGCGCCAAACGATCGCCCGCCTGAACGGCTACAATCGCTTGATACGAGGGTTCTAGAAATCCGACAAGGGAGACGAGGACGACCAGCCTACGATACTGCCGAGAGTGCAACCGAGGGGTTGCGAACGTCGGAAAACTTTGCGGGCGTGACTTGATGGAGGTGCATCTCACAGTTTTGTATCCGATCAACTGGTGAAAAATCTGGGTTTGAAACACGAACCTGGAGCTTTTAAAGGGAAAACCGTCGACGGACAAATTTGCATCCGCTGACTAAAGCAGCTATTACGCCTGCAGAACGGGGACCTGTAGAACGTAACCGTCTGGAGATCTTGCCCAATGACAGACTACAAGGTGATTCTGGTGCAAGATTTCCTGTACCAAGAGAATCCACAAGTCGAATGGAGCAGCGGCACTGTTTACATCAAACGAGACATGCAAGAGATCTTCCTTCCGCTTGTACAGCAGTCAAAATCCAATCAATGTGCAACAAATGAAAAGGGGACAGCAAGAAACGACACAACAATTGCAGCAATACCACGGAACTCTCACGAGTTAACGGCCATTTTTTGGTCACTTCTAGAACTCGCAAGAACCCACTCACGGTGTTCACCGACATTTGGAGACTACGAACAACAATCTCTCGAGCGACTTTGACAAACCTCGCGAACCCCATTTTCAATCTCGAAGCCCCCGTCAAACCAACAAGGGACTTCTCGAGTCAGCAAATCGGAGCACATCGTCGCATCATGCGAACCGCCAAAATACCAAACGGCTTGACCGAGCCCCATTTTCTCGCACATGCATCTTGTTTATACGTCGCCGAGTTTTGGCACTTGCAATAACGAAGTATACTTTCTACTTTTCAAAAATACCCAACTGACCCCAATCTTGTGAAAAGTGACAAGCTCCATTTTAAACAGTGAACCACTTCACTTCCACCAGCGTAACACCCGTGCCAGCTTTAGTCCCTCCAACACAACTCATCGTGTGTCAATGCCTGTTCCCTTTGATACACGTGGTCCCACTCCGGTGACAAAATCCCTCATTACACCTACTCATGTGCTTGTACCTGCTTATCCTACATGCAAGCTACCACACTGAATGGCATATTTGTAGGGTTTTAAGGATTTTTCCTTGTGATTTTTGTATTAGCTGGGTTTAGGTACCTTTTCTGTTTTGTGGGTGGTCGCCTACTGTAGGACTTGGGGCAAAAGAGAAATTCACTTTCGTCCATCGTTCGAGTCCTGGCAGTCGCGAGGTGTTCGATGGTCTATTGAAGTTTGAAGTTCGATCCTTTGAAATCGCAAAGTGCAGACGTCCGTCAGATTGCAACGTCCGATGCATTGCTAATGAAGCGAATAGCGCATCGGAGACAAGGTGATGAGCACGTTGCTCTGCTTGCACAAAGCGTGCAAGGGAGAAGGCGTCGTTGCGTTGCCATGGGCATCGCCCTTGGACTTCATGTTGAGGTCTGTGTGACTCTTAGATGCAATCGCATCCGACCTCCGCCCTCCGCTCCTTTCACCTCTAGCCACCTGCTCCAATTGCCGTGAAGATGCTTTGTGACTTCAAGGTGAAGCGCCTCACTCCAGAGGAAGGTGCTGCTGAGAGGCAACGCCATTTTGATCTGCACAAGGTGGCCCACCCCAAGCCGTGCAAAGTTCCAAAGAAGTGTCCCGTTGGACGGCCTCCTAAAAAAGATCTGGGTCTTGTCCTTGCGGTTGTTGAGACACCCGCCATCCCCCCATGCGCAACTGAGACCATAAAGTCCTATCTTCCCCATGCGACACCACCAACACAAGACCAACCTGCAAAACAGCATGGCCAGTACGTCAACTGGCTCGGTGACGGCCACCTCCTATGGATCCATGGAACCATGGTCACCTGTCGCACTGCCTATGCAGCTGTGAACCTGTTGCGCAAGCTCTATCGTGAAGGTGGAGGATGCTCCATCTAGGATCAGCTGAATGCGTCAAAGGTACGCGGTTGGTATGCATAAAAATCTGTCGAGCTGCTGTCCAAGTTCACTTAATTCCTTACACACACGGAGGAAGTGAAGGTCCAAGGACCTACAGCAAGACGTACGCATGGCTACCATGGTCTGACCAGCTTTTTGAACCGCAATCCTGCCTTTGAAGCTGTCATGATTCCTGCCATCGCTGACATTAGGAATGCTGGGATAGTCATAAAGTCTGCAAACAACCGCGGGGTCCTCACTGCGATGACAAAGAAGCATCATCCTGACGAGCTTCCCAAGAACGGCAGCAGCATGACCTTCTCACGTGCGTGGATCTGCAACTTCCTTCGTGATTGCATGCCTTGGTCCTACCGTTGCGGGACAACCGTTGCCCAAAAGCTGCCGGCAACTTGGGAGGATTCCGTACTCGCCATGCACAAGCAAGCTGCGGTTCTCATGGTCATGAACTAGGTCGATGCAACATCTCTTTTTTTGAACAATGTACTGCGATTCTTTCCTTGTGGTCCTAAACCCAACTGTGAACAAAATAAAAGTGAGAACAATGAATGGTGAAATTGCAGACATGTCACATAATTTCACAAGTGATTCACCCAATGAACGAACCATTTCAGTAGGAACGCATAGGCAAAATGGAAAACGTATTTAAGGCAAAGATGCCATTCAGTACGGTAGCACCTTTCCATGTTCCTTCTGCACCCTCTTTCCTTCCTTGCAAGTCCACAACCCTTGTGGCTGAGGCTTAGTAGGTTGATCTGCAATCCAAGGTGAGCACCTCAACATTGGGCTACTCTTGCGAGCCCGGTGGACGTCTCCAACCACTTGCCTCTAGGGCTCAAGGGACTGCTGACTCCACGCCTAGGTACCATAATCGTAGTGTTCAGAGTGGCGAGCTCATCACAAAGGCCCTTGGCCTAATTGCCCATGCCATCTACATTGAGGTGCACCATGTGTGTCTTGTCGGTCACGAGTTTGTCTCCTGATAGTTCTTAGTCACTTGCGATGTCGAAGTCAACCTTTTCATGGTCAGACCGTGTTAAGAGGCGTGTGTCTTATGCATGTGGAGCTCTCCCTCCACGACTCATGATCCACGCACGTTGAAGGAGACACTCTGAGCTCAAGATTCACAGTCGTGACGTGTTTCTTTTCAAGATAAGTTGAGAGCCATCCATGAGCATACTGCCTAGGAGCTTGTCGACCCCTTACCTGGGTGGAAGGCTGTACAGGCCAAGTTGGTCTTCCGCAAGAAGTTGAAGCCTGATGGCACACTAGATTGTTGTAAGGCCCACTTGATGGAAGGGGTTCTTACAGGTTGAGGGTCTAGAATTCACTGACACCTTTGCACCCGTTGGCCGTATGACCACAACTCGCACTCTGTTCGGGGTTGTTGCTCACTATGTGAATGAGAGCTCTACCACATGGGTGTGAACAACGCATTCCTCCATGACAATCAAAGGAGGAGACCTGCATGGTCTAGCCACCTGGTTTCAAGGATGGTGACAAAGTCTGGCACTAGTGCAAGGCCTTGTACTACTTTAAACAGTCATCGAGGTGTTGGAATGAGGAGATCACCGGCACATTCATACGTGCAAAGTGACGTGATTTGTCCCTATTTCTCATACAGATAGCTAAGAGCTTCATCGCCATCATGGTCTATGTGGAAAGCCTCCTGAATGTACCTCCTTCTATTGACACTGTGAAGGATACCAATGCAGTCCATCAAGGTGCCTACATGATGGACCTTGATCTTGTAGTGGTGCTTCTTGGGATGGCGATCGTATGTGATTGTTAGCAACGAACACTCATGCCACATCAGGGACGTTATGCACGTATTGTGGAAGAACCTTTTGGTGACCTCCTTGGTACATTTCCTATAGTCTCCACCCCCATCACACCTGACAAAAAGGATGCTCTCAAGGTGGATGATTTAGTACAGCTAGGGGGGCAGTGGAGGTGACCTTGTACTTGCGCCTCAATGGCTCTTTGACATAGTCTTCCATTACCACATGACGCGACATTGCCTTTCCCGTCAATCTCTTTGCACATTTTTGGTAGTATTCTCATAAGAGAGACCTTCACACGGCTGTGCGAGTGGTGCTATAGATGGTCTCCACATCGTACTGCGGACTTTGATTTCAACAAAAGTGTCTGGTGTTAGTCAATGACTACACAATCTGTGATTGGGTATGTATCCCTCATTGGCACCGTCGGACAGGCTACCTATTTCTGTTAGGTGGCACCGCTGTATCGTAGCATAGAGGTAAGCAGGGTTGCATTGTACATAGCTCATCAGAGGCTACGTATGTTGTGCTTGGAGCTGGGACTGCCAAAGCAGTGTTGCTGCAACGTCTATTTCGTCAGTTCTGTCCATTTGTGTCTTTCACCATTTTTCTCTATGAAAACCATAGCACTCTTGCTACAACAGAGAACTATGGTGTGCTTCATGCATCCATAACGTACATTATTTTTTAGCATGAGTTTGTGCATGATCTTCTAGAGAGACACATGATCTATTTCACGTTGGTGAGCACGGGTATGCGATGAAAGAAGGGCTGACTTCTTGACACGGGCACTGGCGCACAAAAAGTTCATGGTGGCCATTTGTTTTTTCGCGCTCCTCCACTACATGAGAGTGGCTAAGAGTGGGATGTGTGAGTATGCACTGTTGACCATCTCATCATGCACCCCTGTTAGTTATGCATGTACATGGACGTGAGTACCATGGGGTCACGGGCAAATGTTGTGATGTGAGTCGTCCTCGTCTGTTTGTACACCTTACTATGACCACTCCACCGTGTCTATACTCGTTTATATCCCTAACATAGACCAAGCTGGCACCGGAGCACTGACTTGTGGTGGTTCCATCCACAAGCAGCTGCTAAAAAGCTGCAATAGTCTCTCGAGTGCATGTTGGCATGCTCTGCACTTCTACAGTTTCTAGAGTTTTCCTGGTGGACTGGCTCTTGAGCCCAATTTGCATGTTTTGCATTGTTTGTCAATAGAGCAATGCCGGGCCTGTGCAATGACCAATCTCAGCATTTGGCCAAATTTTTTGTCTATAGGTCTATATAGTGTTGCGTTTGGATACTTCTGCACAAGGGAACGACCAAAACCGTGGATTTGGGCTAACTTTAAAACAAATAAAGACTGCCGCGTGCGTCACCCGCCGTTCGCCGCGGTAGGTACTTACATTGTATGCTTTTCAGTTCTCATTTCTCTCTTTCACATTGAAGGTATTATGCTTAGAAGACTCTGAACATCTCGCCTATCCCAATTCATGTTGTTTTCGCACCCGTCCTCTATGCCAGTGCAATCACTAATAGGATGGTGGTGCCTTGTCAGTAGCAATGGAGCTAGGAAGTTTCCATGTAGGTTCTCACATAGGTGGTTCAAAGGGATAAGGTGCAGGACAAAAGTAGATTCAAGTGATTGGAACACTTGGATAATTTGGTTAAAGCAATAAGTGTACTTGGATGAAAGTGTTGAGTGAGTTGAGAACATACATACAATGAAAAGAATTAGGATGAGGCAAATGTTACGTCCTCGGGATTCCAGCCGTGTGATGTGTGTGAAGTCGCGTCATGATTGACTACTTCAAGAAGCTCCATCGAGATGTCGAGGGGCTTTGAGAGTATCAATCCGCGGTTTTATAGAGATCCACTAACGTTGATAAACTAAACGAAGAATATCAAAACATCATTATGGATCGCGACACTTTAGTCAACCATTCTGGAATGTTGAAGAAGTTTTTAGAACCTTCTAGAATGGAACACTGGAGATCGTCACACGTGGCCAAATTCCCTTGGCCAATCAGCGTATAAACCTTCAGGTCGTTGTGCAATGGGCCACAGAATTAAGAAGATAAATACACACTTGCAGAGTTAAGGAACTCGTGTACGTTAGGGATGTAACATGTCCTCCCTTTTAGCCGCGACGTCTTGGTGCATTAGCTGACATAGGCCGGTGATAATGATGGTAGCAGTCAATCAGGTGATCAACATCTCGAAGGTTGGCGTAGGGCTCCCAACTGTTGTGTAGGACACCGTAGCCGTAATACTTGACCAGATACTTGGCCTTTCTTCATGACGCCGATGTCTGAGGATGTCTTCCGTTACGTAATCCGTATCCTTTTCCACTTGCATAGGGGGTGGCGGTGGGACGTCTCTACCAGAGAAGTTCGTACAAGGGTCCCGGTAGTACTTGAAGTTGCTAATGTGGAAGATATGGTGGATCCTCATGCTGTCATGTAGGAAAAGGCATATTATGATAGGGTTTTGCATTTGCTCAATCTCAAATGGTCTCAAGAAGTGGGGTTTGAGCTTTGCAAAATCCTATCCTCAGAGCTAGATGATCGTGAAGTAGAGGAGGGCGTGATTGCCAGCGCTGAATACGTAACTGCTACAATGTCAGTAGGTTGCTTGCTACATAGCGTCTTGTGACTTCATGAGGGTCTGTCGTATTTCCTCTTCGACACTTGATAAATCCCTGCACTTGATGTCAAATGCGAGAATCTTGCTCTGACTGTGTAACCTTGCCGATGTGGTGATATGTTTGTCGTGAACCACTTTAAGTGATATTTGACATGTTGTGATGGAAGTGGTGGAGTTGTATGGGGGTTCGGCGGTGGATAACTTGGCTGCCCAGTCGGTGTCGTACGACTTGAATAATGTGCAAAGAATATGTTTGAACATCTGATTGGAGCGCTCCATCTATCCATCGGTCTGCGGGTGCAACTCCGTTGATAGCTCGATCCGGAAACTGTAACGTGACAAAAACGTGACTCGTCCCAAAAATGCCTAGTGAAACAGCCGTATTTTTTGTTCATCATGGTGTGTAGCATGCCATGCAGCCGCAAAATCTGGTTAAGAAATATTTGCACTGTTCCTTTTGCGGTGGCGGTGGTCTTCGTCGGGATGAACTGTGACATTTTTAAAAACCTGTCAAACACCAGGAGGATGGCATCATACCCCTCATGAGTGGTGGACAGTACCATCACAAAGACCATGCTCATATTGACCGGTGAATACGTCAGACTAGGTAGTGGTCGAAGTATACCTGGTTGCCTTGTGCCATGGTATTTTTGTCTCACCAGTACCTGACATCTTGGTCTGCATCTTGTCCCACCAGTATTGTTTTGCCAGTTTTTTTAGCATCTTGTCCTCATCAAGGTGTCCACCTGGACCGGTGTTGTGGCGTTCCTCCAATAGAATTATTTGTAGCTCCTTCTCTAGTGGAACAACGACCTCGTGAGTAAACTACCGTTGCCAGTAGGGATCGTCAAACCAAAACTTTGTCTTGTCACACCTGTTGAACTCCTCGTATCCCTTTGCGAATAGCCTCCCAAGGAATGGATATTGTTCAACAAGCAACATGTTGATCTTGGCCATAAATTCTGGTCACTGACTCAGAGCATACACTCGGTTACATTTTTCCAGGCCGGTACTCAATGTCGTGGTGAAATTTGGACTCGAGAAACATTATCCATCAAGCTTGTCAATAACTCAGATTTACCTCGGTTTTTAGATGTTTCACGGCATGGTGGTCTGTGCAGATAATGCATCATCGGCAGTCCAAGTAGCACCGCCATGTCTTAGATATGTGCACAATTGCAAGCACTTCTTTCTCGTGTATAGCATAGTTGAGTTCCAGCCCACATGTTTAATCGACATATACGCAACCGGTTTGCTTCCACTACTATTGTCTTAGAGGAGAACGGTTCCGATGGCTCGATCGGATGCGTTGGTGGCCATGATGTTGTCCACTGTATGATGTGCTAATTGTAGGATTGGGGCCAAGGTCAGAGCGTTTCTGGGAGAGTCGAATGCTTCTTGTTTTCTGTCTCCCCAATTCCACGTGGTGGGTTTTTAGTGATATCGGAGATAGGCGCTAAGACTCGAGGGTAATCCTTTACGAATTGATGGTACCCTACTGTGCTTTATATTTTATAAATGGAATTGAGCATAACTCATTTGATCAAAGAGACATCTTTTTGTATTTATTGTGGTATCTCCTTTGTTTTTTTCACTACATGCCTTGTGAAACTTGATATTTGACAACGGGGCTGGTTTAGTTTTTTTCTTTCGATGAGCAGCAGACTTTGCTGTTGTCGCTCAACAATTCGAATGGCAACTTTCACAGGTTTGCATGGCTGAACGCACGAAAGCAGGGATTGGCCAGCCACGCGGCCGACCAATCACTGCCTTGACCTGTTCCACCACACAAAAGCGCGAGTGAAGCCGTTCGAAGTGTCGACCGGTCGCACCAATGCTTGACGTTGGTGAAGTGACTTGCACAAGCTGCCTTAGAACGGGAAAAAAAATGAACACATGTGAGTATCACCGAACAGGTTTGCCATACATCCATGATGGTGAAACTTTAAACTCGTTTTTACTTTTTTATAATTAATCCATGGCATTTAAAATTCGATGTAAGGAAGTTTTCCACGAGTTTCAACCATTCTAAAAATAGTTAACATCGAATGTATAGAGTAGTATTTGCACAACCCTAAATATACTTGAACATCTCAAACATTTTCAGGTTTCAGCCAATTAGCAAAGGCCTCCACCATTTTGGGGTCCACAGTGATTCGTCCGCTGCCGATGATGTGGCATAGAAACTCAATCAAATGACAACGAGAGTCACACGTCGAGATTTTTTTAAACATTCTCCCTTTGTAAAACTTTGAGAACTTCTTGGACATATCCATCATGCTGCTCTGGGATGCGGCTGTACACTAAGATGTCATCGAGATGCACGACAACAAAGTCGTCAAGGTGTGGGCAGAAAATGTTGTCCACTGCCACCATAAATACTATGGGAGCTTCATTAAGACCAAACAACATACGCAGGAACTCAAAGTGTCTGTATCTGGTGCATAATGTGATTTCCTCAACGTTCTTACCAGATACACGGATCTGATAATAGCAGTTACATCCATTTTGCTAAAATCTCTGGCCCCACAGAGTTTGTCAAAACAATTGTCTCCTTGTGAAAGAGGGCAGCTGTTCTTGATGGTGATTTCGTTTAACACTCGATTGTCCATGCACATATGCATCTCTCCGATCTTATTTTTCACGAAAAGTACAAGTGTCCCATATGGTGACGTGGAAGATATGCTGAACGCTGACCAAGCATCTTATCCAGATGCTTCTTGAGTTTTGTCAGCTCATGATCGCTCATCTGATAGGCCCCCTTCACCACGGCTGTGCTGACTGACTTTAGGTCAATGTAATCATTGATGTTTCACCGTTGAGGATATTCGCGGTGCAATTTTTTGGGAAAACTCCTTCAAAGTCCTAGAAAAGTGTTGCAAACTCCTCTAAAATGGCTCTTGAATCCCGGTGTCAAGGCCGATGAGATCCCCTCAGCAGCTACAATTTCTGTTTCCGCTTCCATTTTCTCTAAGTGGGCTAACAATGCTTGACGTTTGAGTCACATGTATCCTTTGGCCATATCCATAGATTTCGGTTGGCGTTTTGTGGCTGCCGTAGCTTCCTTCACTACTTCCACCTATGTTGCTTCCCGTAACTAACGTTACACCATGGGTCACTCGAGTCCGGTCCACCTGTTGATTGTCTACATATTGATTCTGACTATACAAGATTTCTCATCCAAGATGAGAAATACATGATTGCTCATTGGACAAGTTCTCCAAACCAGTACATTATGGAGATCGCTTGTTTGTAGTTGGAGTGGTTGGTATAGTCTTCAGATTTGCAGTCATCTATCGACGACTTTTCCTCAAAACACTCTCGGATTGGTCTGCAAATCCACCTTATGAACCAAGTCGTTGAGAAGCTCCTCCATTGAGTAGTGTCAGTACCATTTTGTGTGTTTTAACACCTCTAAATTATACTTGTAGACGTATCGACGGTTGTTCATCCTCATATTCCTCGTTAAACTTAGCAATCTTTGGAATCTCCTTCCACGGCCATGTGAGACGCTTCGATGGACGACAGGTCGCCGCAAAGTTTTCTGACTAGACAGGAGTCTCTTTGTCTACTCCCATCCTTTGCCCTTCCCCAACTCCTCACTTTTCTTTGCCCCCCCCCTTTTGGTGTGCTAACGTTGTTTATGATACTCGCGTGGGATATGGTTCGGCTTCTCACGAGCCCAGCATAGTCATCGATCGCGTTGATCAACAATGTCAATCTCCATCGGAGATCGCGTTTCTGTCAGCTGTGAAATTTCTTCAGCATGGAAAGAATTATGACCTTGGGGTCACACGCCGTTGGGATTCTTGCATATGAGTATTGTATTTGGTGACGTCCACGCAATCGGCTGCTACAATCATTCATAGGGGATCATGCTTGATTCCAAGAAATAAAATTGCTCGATGGATGTCTTGTTTGAGGCCATTGTTGTAGTACAAATGCATTTCATTGGGGGAGAGGTCGTTGCTAGTGATGATTTTGTTGAAGATTTGCCCCTCTGCATGCCCAAGTTTGGCGGCGGGAGGCGCAGACGAGCCGCCAGAGAGAAGAAATCATTTGTCGTTGGATCTGGATACTTGAGGATTGCTCGGATCCTGAAATGGAGGTTCTCTCCTGAAATTTGACAAGTCGCTGAATCTGGTGGAAGTTGTTTCGCCGGAATCGGACAAGTAATGAGGGAGATACGGGCTTCCAAAGTTGGGGTATACGTGGCGGCTCTCGGAGCTGGCCGCGATTCGACTGCTGGTGAATAATTGACCGGACAAGTAACAAGATGCCGTATGGGGATTTTGCTCCGGAAGAACTGCCGAGACATCTGGTGGATGATTTGTCGCATTTCAGTAGTGCATTTTTGTTATTGAGGGACTTCGCCAAAATCCTGGCTCGAAGTCCGAAACTCAGTAGTACAGTTCGTTACGTGGGGATCGTCAAATTTCCGACTGCAAGTCCGCGAACAAGTTTCGAACCACATCAATCCCCATCGCCAAACACGATGATTAACTCATCAAAACAGAATCCAAAGGTGCGAGGGGCACCGCCATTATGGGTAGGGATATCTACGAATGGCGTTTTGATGGGTCCTTGATGTGTGAGGGCGCGTCAGCGGCTGACTTGGTGCGCGTCACTGACTGAGCGGCTGGTTTGGGGTGCTGTGCTTTGGCTGACGTAGTGGGAGCTACGATGGTCCAAATTGCACACGGTTTAGTCATTGGAGAGCTCACGACTAGCCCTACAAATGTTCAAATCATATTCATGTTAAAAAACTATTGCAAGATTGTGTTAATCCCTCTGCAAAAGTGACTGTCTCACAACCGTCTTCCACTCCCAAAAACATAGTGTGAGGCGACCAAAAAGCTCACGCTTAGATTCAAAACCACCCGCACAGAAGCAAGCCGTAAGCACAGAAGACTCGTCAGGCCACGTTGGAACTGCACCCTAGTTTATGACAGATTCTGTGGAAATGCTTTGTATGCTACACCATGATTGTTTTTGATGTAGTTGGTGAATCCTGTACCATGAGTGAGACTTCTCATTCAGCTTCCCAAAGCAAGTAAGGTAGTGTGCGCGAGGTCATTCCACGTTTCTCATGGCATGGGAGAGTTCAGACGTCATATTTATCTATTTGAGAGGTAGTATGCCTGTGGTGATGATGGGAGAGCGGTCATGTGATTTGTTGCCGGTCTCCTTCCATTGTTGGATGGCCTTTAGATCATAATACCAACTCAAAGCCATGCCATGCAAAAGCAAGGTTGCCAGTTCAATTTTCTTTCAGCTATTTTTTACCCCAGTAGTGGTGAAATACACCTCCACACACGTCATCCACATCATGACCCTTGTTCCTTGAGAGTTTGTGAGACCAAACGGCATGGAGAGTGCCGGAAAAAAAAAGGGCTTCACTCCCATGTTGAAGATTTTTCTCAGTGAGCATTGCTTTGCGCACACACAAGATCCAAAGCAACTCAAGTGCCACGATGAGTTGTTGGAGTAGATGGGTATCGAGGCTCTCCATTCCTGATAGCTTTGGGACAGGTCTTTATCAATTTGAGCCTGTTACCCTATGTCTCCCAGCGCGCCAGGTGATGCACCTGGCAGTGGCCAGGGTGATTGATTCGTCACGCCCAAGGGGTTCGTCACCGGGTTGGTCGTCGAGTTTGTTGGTGTTGTGCCCCTTGTCTCACATGTTGCCGCTCCTGTTGGGTTCATATCAAGACCATCGGTGTTCACATGGTCTTGATCCTCCATCACTGGATTGTTTTCCGGTGCCAGTTTCTCGTAGTCGATTGTTCTTCCTCCGTTCACCATTGTCATCGCAAAGTCTGCAATGTTATGAATGGTTGAGATGCGCTGAAAACTCGTCCAAGGTTGTTGCCAAGTAGTTGATGTGTCGGTTGTCCCTCCAATGCCGCTGTGCTCAGATACCAAGTGTTATGCCAAGCGGAACATAGGTGGTTCACAAGGATGAAGTGCAGGACAAAAGATGTTTCAAGGAATTGGTACAATTGGATAATTTTCATCAAGCAGTAAGTGTACTTGAAGGACAAGTACCGACTGAGTCAAGCACCTATGTACAATGATGAGAATCAGAATGAGACATATGTTGGGTCATTGGTGCTCAAGCTGAACAATGTGTGTGAGGTTGCGGTGTGAGTGGTTGTTTTGAGAAGCTCTGACGAGAAGTCGGTAGGCTTAAAAGATATCAAGGTGCATTTATACAAAGATCCATCACTGTTGAGATGTTGACCAAAACACATAAAAAATTTGATATGGTTGTAATTATTCTGTTGACCATTATGAAAAGTGGTCGAATTTGTCAGAAACTTCTAGAACAGAACAGCAGAGGTCGAGACAGGTGGCCAAAATGCCCTCGGCCCATTGGTGGAATAATCCTGTGGTGGGCCATGAATTTTGGAATTGAAAAGCTCACATACGGGGTTTAGGAACTAGTGTACGTTAGGGACATAACCACCCGATTTTCATTTGCTGTAACCTGGTATCTGAGCATAGTAGTGTTGGAGGAGCAGCCAGCGCATTAACTACAAGGCGACAACTTTGCACGAGTTCAGTACATCTCTACCATTCAAGAGTTTGCAGACCTCGCAATGACAACAGTTAATGAGGTGCACACAGTGACAAGCAAGAGTAACAAGAGAAGATTCTATAATGTATGTGACCACTGACGCTTCCCACATGAACCATGTAGCAGCGATATATTTTGTGACAATTGACGCAGCACCGATGACCCAGACGGCCAACCCAACGATGGACCCCTTGAGCTTAGTGAGCTATTTTCCCCCGCCGTTGCCCGCCGGGTCAACACCTGAAATGATGGGAGGCACAAAAGGACAAGCTTGCATCAATAAATACCTTTACTTGAAACTATTGGGATTATAAGGCCTCCACACCCGTCTTCTCTGAAGATTTAATATGGGGATGGGAGAGCTACGGAATTGCATATGTGGAAAGCAATACTCACCGAGAGAAATGTTTAACTCTGGAGTGAATCCCAAATTCAACTGGCGCTTCTAGGACCATTCGATCCTAGAAACTCAACAGGACCAACAGTCAAGATGTGGGTGGCAAGTTTGCCGGTGTACGGCAAGCGGCCCTGCTGCTGGGTCAGCAATGACAGAAAGAAAGTTTACCTTGCAGCCTTGTTTTTCATGGCACGAAATTCAGTTGGTGGTCTGATCTAAAGACCATCCAACAAGAGAAAGAGACTGGTGGAGCTGGGTCAACGGCTTGCGCGATTGCACTCACATTGTCGACAACAAACATTCGACCTATTGAAATGATCAATTTGACGTTGCAAGACTCTCTGACTCCACTGGAGAACTAGATGGACTTCTCGTGCACCACATTGTGAGAACTCTATAATGAGGTTGATGATGAAGGTGATGTTTGGTGAAAAGGTTGTGGCCAAGTACATACAGAGCTAGTGAGGCGCAAGTACAGGGTCGTATCCACTGCCAAACCAAGCAATGCAACATCTTCTATGTTTAGGTCATCCTGTCTGTTAGGTGGGATGGGGATGGAGGCTCAGGGAATCGTACCGATGAATTCAGCAAATTGCTCCTGTACAGTGCAAGCATAGCATACATTGTGGAGTAAGAGCGTTGGCTGCTGGTAAAAACTGGCGATCTCCATTTCAATTAAGCTAGCTGTAGGACCTATTTCCTCCATCCTCTACGCATCCTCAAAGACCACCTTGACCTCCTTCATAGCCTACATTGAAGAAAATGAGATCACGAACTCATCCACATAGACCAAGATGACAGTGAAGCTCCTAACTGTCTGTCAGAAAAAAGGGAGATGGATTGGCATCACTTTGCACATAGCTGGCATGTGTCAATGTGCTAGTGATCTTATGTTTCCAAAACCGTGATGACTCCTTCACACTATTCAATGCCTTGCACAAGTGCCACTCATTGTTACCAACTTCAAAACCGGGTGGCTAGACCATGTAAATATCCTCCTCTTGAGTTTCATGGAGGATCGTGATGTTCACATCCATCTGATGCAACTCCAAGTCGTACTGAGTGACCACTATGAACAGGGTGCAAGCGGTGGTAATGGGGCCAGTGGGTGTAAATTTTTTATTGTTGTCCACACCTCCACGTGTGTAAATGCCTTAACCATCAAGCGGGACTTGTAGGAATATTGCATGCGAGTAGGATTCACCTTCTTACAAAAGACCCATTTGGCCTATACAGTATTGCGCCCAATCGGGAGGTGGACAAGCTCATAGATGCTGTGCTCATTGATGGCTCTTAGTTCATCCTCACAAGCAGCACCTTAGAGCTCTACGTCTTAGCCAATAATGCATCATTCAATATACTTGGAATAGGTGCCGTTAAGGAAGATCTTCATGTGGCCAAGACAAACGCCTTGGGAATCACTTTGATCGCAATAAGGTAAGTTGTAACATTACAGAAAACGAAGAACTCGTAAGAGACTAGCTCATGAATGGCGAGGCATGCTAGGTGTATCCGAGTCTATCCCAGGCACTCAGGCCTTTGGCATTCGTGTCATGCTCACCACTCTCAACACTACGAGTAGGGTGTCTGGACACCAAGTCAGTTGTCTGCTAGGCCATGGAGGCAAAAAACTGAACAAGACCACCAGGATGGCGGGAGTAGTCCAAAGTTGAGGCGGTGATCTTGGGCTGAAAAGCAAACAGTTGGACAACAGCCATAGGAGCCAATCAAGGTCAGGGATCGCTCTGGACAAGGTGTGTCAAGGGAACCCGCCACTAGCATGGAATCAGGTGTGCTAGAGGGGACTGACAGAGGCATGGGAGCAGGTGTGTTGGATGGGACCGATACACGCACTGGAGCAGGTGTGCTAGTGAGGACTGTTACAGGCATGGGAGCAGGTGTGCCAGAGGGGGCCAACATCAGCAGAGGAACAGTTGTCCTAGAGGGGTCCAACAAGGCCACTAGAAACAAAGACATGGGTCAGGAGGCCTGGACGGACCCATCCATAGGTCTAGAAATCTCCATCCGTGAGAATGGGACACGAATAGAAAGTTGGTCAGTTGAGAGGGGAGTGGGGTCCAGAAAATGTCAAGACTTTTGCTTGCAAGAAGTGTCAAGGAAGGCATAAATGCAACCTCGAGGTGAGATGTTGGACAACTACTGGTCCTCAGTGAACCACACGGAGGTTAGAGACCCCTAGACTTGAGCAAGATGAAGGTCGGCTCGATGGCCAAAGCACATCAGGTGACATGGTCCAAAAAAGGAGTACGTAGTAGGTATTTTTAGACCCACGTCATGTAGGAGAAGCCTTCACAGGCAAAGGACTCAGGAAAACTGCACTCGGACTGCATGGCACAGACCGCATCCTCCATGGTGTGGTATAAATGCCTAGACACACTGCTCAAAGGAAATGAAACAAGGGTAGAGAGATTGTGGAGAATACCATGCTCGACAAAGAAGGTGTCCGTCTCGCCTAAGAATGTGCCACCCGAATCCGAGCGGAGTGTGCGGAGGGTGTGATGAGACTGGCATTAAGCCATCACTAGCACTTGGTAGACCGCTAGGGTGGCATTGCTCTTTATACAGAGGGTATAGACCCACCACATCTCGGTGAAGGCATAAGCCTGGATGAGAAATATTGACCCCAGTCATAGAGGATCTTGACTAGGAGGAGACAGAGAGGGTATGAATGGATGAACTTTAGTGTGCGTAGTGTACAGAATAGGCAAAAATGCAGCAATCGTCGGTCTTAGGCAGTTTCTCAAAGGAGGTTGCATTAAGACCAAAGATTAGTTGAGCCTGAATGGGTTTGGACACAATGTTTGAGCTCACATGAAAGAGGTAGCAATGCAATAGTCATTGGTACATACGTGAGAGAACACCAATGAATAACACACACATGCAAGGGGAGGAATGAGAGGAGGAAGGAGAGCAGAGAGACACACATTATAGGTCATCAGAAACCCAGGAACGAAGGACAACGACACAGGTGTCAAGAACAACTATTACGGCAGTGTCACCTGATTGCTCAACAGAGAGGACCATCCTTATGCAAGCATGGATACAGAGCAGGCTGAGATCTCTATGGAACAGAGAGCATACAAAAAATCTGAAAGGGGTTATCCAAATGTTTAATCCACACACTCCAATTCCTGATCAATCACTAGTCAGACCTTGTGCAAATAGACTGAACAGATGAAGCAAAACCAAACACCATGAAGTCACTACGACAACACGTCATGTGATGGGTGGTACTGGAGTCAATGATCCAAGTGTAACTTGCCTCGTGACTGGTCTTCAACATCGAAGAATAGGCCACAGAGCACTCTGCCTCGGGTGGGCACTCCAGAGAGGACGTGGAGCAATGGAGAACAGCATAAGAATGTGACTAGTCAAACCAGGCGGTTCTCTTGGGTCCATCCTCAACACAAGACAACTTAGGACTGTCACAAGGATCGTGGCAGGAAACAAACAAAGTAGGACAAGCTATCTATGAACTACTCGGCTATGACAAGACACTCACGAATCCTTGAGTACACAGTACGAGCAATTTGAATAGCTTCACAATCATGTGGTCCAAGGGATCCTGATCATTATTGCTACTTGTAATAATTGTGACGTCTGCTACTGTTATGGTCACAATGGGACACCTATAACCTCCTGTGAGCATGCGCCGCTTTGAGGTCATGCATTATGTTGGTCTTATCATGGGGCTACTAGCACTCCGTTTAGCGATGTGCACCTCCATAGTTGTACCATTGAATACCACATCCACTACTACTACTACTCACCAATGACTGTTGCAGCCGTTGTCTCTTGTTCTGTCGCTTTCTCTCCTTCTTCTCCTCTGCAGCCACTACGATGACCTCCTTTTTGTTGCTTACGGTAGAGGGACACGAGGAGAAAGAAGTGAAGGTGGGGTTGGTGAACTTTGATAGAGGTGTCCTATTAATCATCGTCATTGCTATGATAAGGGGAGTCTGATGGTGGTGACAGCAGTCTCATGAGTAGATTTTCCCTGGAGGAAATTCGAAGGAGTCCAAGGAAGCAGTTTGAGTGATTCAGAGAGGGACACACATTCAAATTCCATTAAGAGCTTCACGTGGTCTACATGTGCTACCATCATGATGGCATTGAGTGACCACAGCTGCATCACACCACCAATCCCAAGGCACGTGTAAAGTCACAAAGCACGCGTCTAGTAGTCAATTACAAGTCTGTGGAATTCTGGTGGAGGGTGTGGAACTCGTATGGTTGAGCCACCCTCGTGGGATGGATCTCCGCAACAAACAGTGTCAGGACTAGCTCCTGCTCTTGACGCGGGTCTGGTCCAGTCCCGGTCACGACCTCACCTAAAAAGGGGGTGGTGTCGGCCACAATTTCATGCGGCATGGCATAGAGAAGACCACGCACCACTCTTGTTACTTTCTGGGCCTGATGAGCATCAGCACTTGTGCTTTTGGTGTGATAGTAGGGCAAAACGCCCTTGAGCCAACCCTCACCTGAGATAAGGTCTCCTAGCAGTCGAAGCCATACTTTTGGTCATAATGGTTTGGAGGCGTCTCAAAATCCTTTGGTTACTGCTTCATTGGGAGGGTGACCCCAGGCTTTGGGAATGTGGGCAAGACACAAGAAGACCACCGGTTAGTGCATCACCACCAGACATTATCGCTAGTGAATGCTGTGGCTAATCTTTGTGTCAAGAGGATATTGGGGCAACAAGTTGCAATCTTCGGTGCAACTCACAAATCTACTTCTAAAAAATGTGAATCTCCTTCTCACACAGTGTGTGCTCCATCTCCTCCTCATCTTGGGTGGCAATATGAACGCCCTTGTAGTAAGTCAGAATTATCGTACATTGTGTTTGTGTGAGGCTGCTACTGGCAAAAAATCTCATTGTGCACCCGATGAAGTCCATCAATCGCTAGTGACAATGACTGTGGGCTCATGGCGTCTGATGAAGATAAAGAAGAGGGGCCTGCCAGTCCAATGCCTTTGTAACGGACCGGCACCATGAGTGGCGCTCAGTATAGATCGAGAGGCCAAATTGGAACGAGGAAGTGCCAGGGTTTCTCAACAATCATGTGTGCATGAAGGTTATCCAAAGAGAGAATTTTGGGACAGTGATGTAGCAAAGGATGTTGAAGGTAATGGTGGTGGTTTCATGCAGAGAAAGAAATGAAATGGCAAAACTTCACATTTTCCTTCTCAGCATAAAACCCTACAAAACTCTACATGCAAGAGTGTGTTTTTGTTTCATGCATCCTATAGAGCACACAGTAAAGCATGAGTGGTCGCAATTAGGTTGGTTTTTCTAACAAGCATTTACACGCCAAGGATGGTGGTCCGACGGGACTCTCTCTCTCTCTCTCTCTCTCTCTCTCTCTCTCTCTCTCGCACACGCGCGTCTAGGGTGTGGTAGGTTGGACATGAATGAATCTTGTGGGGAGCTTCATGAACCACTTAGCAACGTCACATTCCCCCACTATTGCTGAAGAGGGTTGGTCAACCCATTACTACACCCATAGTGGTGGTGTGGTGACGCGACTGCAAATGTGATCTGAAGAGTGTTTCTACTACTACAATCTGCAATAGCACATCACCGTGGATAAGTGGGTCCTCCCAGGATAATGGCTACAGCTATGAATTTCACACCTATTGCAAATGTTACATCTATTCATTACAACTGAAAGAGGGATGCCAAACTCCTCTCATACCATGAAAAGATGCTAAGAGGCTTCCTAGCCTTGTTGTTGTTGATGTGGAGGAAGTGTTCGGTCAGCTGACACACGAGCATGTGATAAAGTACACAAAAGAAAAACGGTTGGACTAGGGAGATGCACAGAGTCCCATAACCTTCAAAAGCTTGAGCAAACGTATTGAAATACTGTCAACCACACTGCATTGATTCCTTCCACGGCAATCAACTAGTGACACATGGTGCAGTGTCAATCTGTCCAAAGCCCACCTAGAAACACTGTTTTTGCCGTAATAATATGCACATCCATCTAAATGAAGAAACATTTTAACCTACGGATGAAGAGTATTGAACCAAACGTGACAAGTGCAAACATGCATCAGTGCAATAGTGACTGATGGATACAGATTACCAGACATGAAAATCCGGCTCAAAAGCCTGTCCACCAAGAAAAATTTAGATAAAAAAGAAAAATTGCATAGTTTCCTAGCAAGCACCCATTGTGCCATGGCAGCTGTCTAGCAGGTGCCAATGGGTGGGGCCACCGGCTGACAATGTTCGGGCGCCAGCTGGGTCCGCATCAGGGATCTGCATAGGCATGGAAACAACCTAGTGGTCATAGCAAGTCGTATAGACAAACAAGGATGGCTTACATGACAACAAGTAAAAGTTCCATTTGATGTGGTTGAGTTCTAGAGTTCACAAAACATACAAGTAGTAGATAAATATTAGTGACACTTATACTAAAACAACAATTAGACAAGTCACCTGACTGCAAAGACTCTAGTTGTGATTGAGCGGACAGCCAAAAAGCATTGGAAAGACATCAATATGTAGGGAAAAGCCCAAGTGGTTCAAAATGTCCATCATCGAAGAGGTGTGGATACCTTCGGGAGAGCTTGTATGGTAGAAGGTAACCTTGCGAATATCCGTCAAAGTTGAGGAAGATGAATACATTGTGAGACAATGTGGAAACTGATGATGGAATATGACCAACTATTTTGTTTTGAATGGCAGGGCTAGAAACACAAGATGTAACTATTGGGAGCCTTGTGAGAACCTCGAAGATGCTTGTTGACTACTTGACGAATATCTCAGCTCACATCGGACACCATTATGTAACATGCCATGATTTTTCTATTGCAAGGGGTCGATTTGTTATGTCCACAATGCACAGGACTTCCTTTGTATGATAAACAAGGAAGTACATGCCCACACAAAACTGCCATGAGCACTGGGTATGAGGAGCGGAAAGTGAAGGTCCAACCTGGCCAAGTGTGGGACCCATCAAGAGCAACAAGGAAGAACAAATGAGCCTCTATTGGGCTCATACAGGGACGATGGAAACTAATTCACCAGACCCCATTACCTCTGCCAAGCCAAAAGGAGCATGCAGGGGGCAAAAACATCACAAAACAAGAGCCATGCGAAACAAGTCTCCTCGATGCACATGTATCTAAAACATGTATTCAAATTCCCAGGTCTTGACCCACCAAGAAAATAGATAGTCTTGAATGCATGCACAAGCATCGTATTGACATCAGAAACAAATTGGCATAACTATGGCACAACTATGGCACATCTCTAGCACAACCCTGGCAAAACTATGGCAAAACTCTGGAACACCTCTGGTACAACTAGGACAACTCTGGCACAACTCTGGCACAAGTCTAGCACAACCGTTTGGCACAATTGCCAAACTCGCATAAAACTCCACCACTTCCACCGCAATTGGTAAAACACCTTTCGAGGTGGTACATGGGCAAACTTCTCGCCACACCTCTAGGATTGTAAAGTCAAACTAACAGTCTTGTGGTTGACATTCACTATTGTAAAATCACAAGCATCCAGGAGGAAACACGCCAGACCATCGCAAAGATACACGCAGCCATTAAGTGAGCACCTGAACAACATCACAACGATGATGTGTTCAGCGGTGGCAAACGCATCCTCCACTGCTCTGCGAACATCAAACTCAAAGGACAGGACTTTGCAAAGCTCAAACCCCGCTGGTTGGGACCGTTTGATATCGAGTGAATGCAAACCCCAGTCGTCGATCGACTTCGTCTCCCTGACAACATGACGATCCATCGTGTCTTCCACATTAGCAAGCTCAAGCACTACTAGGATCCCTGTGCAGACTTCCCGGACAGAGACGTCGCACCTCTACCTCTTGTACAAAGTGGACGGGGATACAGGATACGTGTGAGAAGATATCCTTAGACATCAATGTCGTGGAATAGTGACAGCATATCTAGTCAAGTGGCATGGTTATGACGTCACGCAAAATTACTGGGAGCCCTCCGACAACCTGTGAGACATCAATCATTTGATCGACGGGTACTTTCCCCATCACTGGTCTATGTCTATTGGGCGCTAGGACATCACGGCTGAAAGGGGAAATCTGTTACGTCCACGCTGTACACGATTCACTGAAATCTATGATTTGGCATTTTTTTCATTACATTCATGGCCCACCGCACGGTGACTCTGGGGTTTTTACGCCGTTTGGCCGATGGCATTTATGCCAACTGCCCCAACGTGCGGTGTTCCATTCCAGAAGTTTCTGAAAACTTTGACCACTTTCCAGATTGATCGATAGAATTTTCACGAACCATATTGACGTTACTATATTGTTCATTTGATGGCGCTGGGCTTTTCTAAAGAAGCAACATGGTTTTCTCAAATGTCCCCGACTTCTAGCCGGAGCATCTCAAATCAACCACTCACGAGGCGACCTCGCATGCGTCGCTCGGCTTGAACGTCTATGACCCAACTTATGCCTCATTCTCATTCTCAACATAACATACATGTGCTCAATGCACTCAACACTTTTCATTGAAGTACACTTACTGCTTCATACAAATAATCCATTTTTCTCAATCATATTCAGGCCCGCACCTCATCCCTACGAACCATGTAGTTTTGCTCAAGGTAACACCAAGGACCCTTCCTTGCTCCACGTGGCGTCATCCGCATGCTACAACCAGTCTTAGAGGTTGATGCTTCCAATACCGGTGTTGCTTTTGCTACCAATACTGCGGTGGTCCCTGCACCCAAGAGCCATATCCCCTCACCTTTGCTATCGTTTGGCTGTTGCGACATTCTATAACATTTGTGGCGCCATGTGATGCTCCCTAACAACATCTCATACTCGTTGTCGTACCTCCACCACTTGCATGCCCCCTTATGCTCTAACACCAAAAGATAATTGAGTAGGCGGAGTGACCATTTACCCCTTGTTTCAGAGGATAATCTTGATTCCCCCCCAAACAGCCTCATTTGTCCCTACCGCAAAACTGTAAGCCTGATTTGCCCCTGTCTTGTAACAAAAGGCCTGATTCGCCCCTTTTGCATGGACGCGAGTTTACATGAGTGAAGAACAAACGATATAATCCTCTCGTTTGACGAAAGATAGCATGTCCACGTCGCTTTGTTTTGCCCATGAATAAAAACATCCGTTACAGAGGGGTTTGTGATTTTGGAAGTACCCTAGTGATCTTTAAACTTGTAATCTTCATTTATTGGAATTATGTGTTCCTTAAATTCGAACACATTTTTTACTTTTGAACTATTCATGTGTTCCAATTTGTACGAATTCGGGTCTACCATGCTCCTTAAATTCGACGAAGTCCCTTGTTTGTTTTTTTGGTGATCCTTTATTTTGACGAGCAGGCTTTTGACTTCACCTCTCCATGCGCGATGTCACTGGTTATCTCGCTGACACCACCGCACTGCTGACACCGCACAGGCAACCGAGACAAAACAGACACCACTGACACCACTGACATGAGACTACACGTGTCGCTCTCACCATTTTCGTTGTTCGTGGTCGATTCAAACGTCAAAAGCACCAAAGTGGCATTTGCACGCACGTACATTTGAACACACGCACAAACACAACAGAAAGTCATAGTGCATTCGACAAATGTTCGCGATGCTTTATGCTTGAACCCGTGTTGAAACCAAATGAAAAATTGACCCTCACACTTGAAATTCGTATAATCACGAAAATAATTGTTTATGTGTTCCTCTACATCCATTGAATGAAAAAATGGTACAATTTCAACCATCCCATGAAACATTGAATTCGAATTTAAGAATCATTGGGGTAGTTTACGGGGAGTTTGCATGGGGGGTCTGAGATTCTCCATGCATTGAAAGGGAAAGTGCTAGGCCCCGTGGTAGCGATGCCCAGGAGGTGTCTAGGCCATTATAAAACCCTGAAACCTCGTGTGATATTTGGGGGTGGGTTTGTGTATCGTTTGTATATCAAACATGGGTAAGAAGTTTTTTGAAAATGAGAAAAATGACAAATTGGGAGTTTTTCAACTCCCCATTCTTCAAGCGTCGGGGATTCCGGCCGACGGGTGTCAGCCATGATAACGTGCGCTTTACGAGCCGCCCCGCCCCCCTCCTCCACAGGCCTCCTGCCACGCGTTTGATCGCAGCCCTCGATCCGGATGGCCACAATCGGTGGGTGGGTGGGTGGCCTAGTGTGTTGCGCGAGGATTGTTGTCGGTTGACGAAGTGCTGACAGGCATTTTTGTCGCGCGAACACCCCCAAATCCCCAACCCCACCCTCAATGCTACTATAGTCCTCCATTGCGACGACCGCGATAGAGGGCCATGATGTACCACCACATGCCAGATTTCACCATGCTTGAGCAACAACATGCATCCTTGTTCAAGCATGGTGAAAACCGATGGATGAATGGGGCTTTGTTGTCGGACAGGGGCAGATGGATGTTACTGTTCCAGTCGAGGGGCGAATGGGGCTTATTTTTCTGACGGAGGGGCGAATGGTGCTTATTGTTCCGATGGAGGGGTATATGAGGGTCACAGGTGCCAGAACAGGGGGGAATCAACACGTCCATCGTAATTAATGAGGACATTCATGCCCGTGCAAACTTTCCATGAGCACTGAGTGTGAGAAGTAAACAGTGAATGTCAAAGATGGATATGTGTGTATCGCATTGAGAACAAGGAGGAAGAACAAATGAGCGCCTATGAGACCTATAAAGGGACATTCGCAGTTGGCCCACCATGTCCTCTCACCGAGCCCAAGTGAGCAGACAGAGAGCACAAACACCATAGAGCAAGAGCCATGCAAAAGCAGGCCTCCTCGATGCACATGCATCTGGAACATGTATACGGGTGCTCGAGTGTGGACCCACCTGGGACAAAAAAAGAGTCTTGGAAAAGCACAAAATCATCGTCAAAACATAGGAAAGGCGATTCTGGCTGACAAAAGCCTGAAAACACATCAGGGGGTCTCCTACGGCACTGGTATAGGCCACCAAGTGCCCGGTTCTCAATGGGAAACAAAGTACAACCAGCGCAGATCATCCCAAGAACGCATCCCTCGGTCCCCCTCGGTCTCCCGCGGTAATGATTGTCGAGTGCCCAAGTCTCCATCACGGAACAAGTCCCACAAAAGGAACTAGCTAGTGCGTATGTTTGAGCAGTGGCATTGTTGATGTAGTGTACAAGATCCCACGCTTGTTGCTTAGTCCGCCCCCTTTGTCTACTGTACCATAGTTTAAGTCAGAGTGCTCTGGTTTGTTGTTCACAAGTGTGCGCGCCATAGTTACCGTAAAAAAGCAGGTGGATAGAAGCAATGACTGATTAGAAATGAAGATTAAGCAACTAACCAAGACCAATCTCAGTTCAAGCCTCACCTCATATCTGTGAGGCTTGTTACTTAGAAAACCAGCAAACCAGGAAAATCCTAGCATAATCCTGTCTAGCAAAGTTTTCCTAGGTGAGACTTGCCAGACACCATAGAAGCCAAAACCAGGACGTTGTCTGTTTTGCCTAGCAACGGGTCTATACCAAAAAAACTATGTTGCAAATACAATGGTGCAGTCAGAACCAGCAAGAAAACCAGGTACAAGGAGTTCCAGCTGTCGTAACTCAGGCGCCGACTACACTACTCTTGAGACCCAAGTACGACTATTAATGACGTGACAGCCAAGGGTAGTTGACGTTGGAGCTGGTCGTGTAAGGGTGTAGTATCGGATGCGTAAGACGAAGGGGAACTACATGCTCAAGACAAGTATCTCCCCCACAAGACGACAGTGACGTAGGCAGAGAGGAGGTAGACCTGACGCGATGGAGGTCACGAGGGAAGAGGTCCTCAAAGAACAGGGTATCACGGGACTTTACAACGTGATGGTGGACGGGGTTCGAGAAGCGCCAGGCCTTAAACTGACGTGAGACACTGACAGAGGAATAGAGACAACCACGAGGGGAAAGCTTTCTATCCCGCTGGTCCTTGGCAAGCCAAACGCTAGCGATGCAACCCCAGACACGAGCAGCCTAAAGATCATCCCATTGACTGCACCATAATGTGTACAGCCTGGCCTGGCAAGGAAGGGGACCATGGGAAACGCGGTTCCACATCCAAGTCATGTAGGACATGGCCTCAAAGAAGAAGACTTCGGACAAACTGGACTTGACACGCATGGTGCAAATAACATCGGTCATGGTGTGGTTCCACCGCTCTGAGACAACGTTTTGCTATGTGTCCTAGGGGCGGATGTCTCATGACGGATCCCATGACTGGCGAGATAGGCAGTACTGTCCTCCATGTACTTGCCGCTGCGGTCAGACCATAAATGTCAGAGGGTGTGGCCTTCCTCACTCTCAACAGCAAGATGCCAGGCACAGATAAAGGAGGCTACGTTGCTCTTCCAATGCAGGCAAATGACCCAACGATAGCATGAGTAGTCATCCGTGAGGGTCAGCATATATTGGCCACCTTGACAACACACGTGACTGGGAGAGGTCCCGTGAGGTCCGAGTAGACAAGCTCCAGCGGGTGCGTGGCCCGAGAAGAGGACGTACGGTAGGAGGCTCAGTGCATCTTGCCCGGGGCATAGTCGATGCATTCAATGTGGCAAGGTAACTCGAAGGTGGAGGGATCAAGTCCGAGTGCAATGTGAGTGTGGAGCATGCTATTTATAGCATCGGATTGTTCGTGGGAAAGGCGATGGTGGAGGAGGTGTACGTGCTGAGGAGAAAGAACACTAATGACAAACACATGTTTAGTGGTGGATAACGGAGGGGCCACAAGTGAAAGAAGTCAAGGAACGTGCCAGAGGTTGTCAGGGTAGAGAGCACGGAACATGACCTAATCGAACGGGCAAAGGGATATAGTGCCAATGCCACAGGAGTGATGGGCGTCCATGCTCACGAGGACTAGAGCTGTGACAAAAAGGAGGCAGGATTCCAAACCAGGTACATACAACACATCAGTCAAGAAGATGTCACCGGACGGACCATGAAAATGAACAACGCAAACACCATGTACTGACAAGATATGCCTGGATACCGTCCGATCATAGTGAAAATTGTCAACGGGACCAAGCATGCTAAACGCTTGGCGACAAGACTTCATGTGATGCGTGGCATTGGAGTCGATGATCCTAGTGCCATCGGCGTTGCGGACCGAGGCTGTGACATTACAGTGAGTGACAAAACAGGTCATAAGAAGGGAAGTGGCGGTCGCAAGCCGAGAAGACAAGACAGATGCAAAGCAAACATGCCAATCATCCAACCATGCAACATCATCCAAAGACGGCTCTGAAGGGTAACATGCGGCTTCCCTGACGTCCCCTTGGAGGTCGGTCTCTGTCCGGTAGTGGCAGACCTATCGGCTAGAAATCACACAACTCGCACTTCTCAGGGAAGGAGGCATGATGCCCAGCTGCGTGGTCATGAAACTCTATAGCTTATGAATCCAAGCATTGGAGTCGACGGACCCCACACTACGTGGTCATCACTCCGGACGGGGGGATACTAGATCCACTGTGACACAGGCTGTGGGTAGTACCCTACTAACACTAATTAATGGCGAAAAATATTTTTTGTCGCAAAACACACTGTTTATCGGCCAAAAATGCCTATTTATTTGGTCAATGGAAGCAGAGTTTGCTGGGTCCGTGGTCACTCCTAGCAGGAAAAAAAATTGGGTTCGGTTCACCTCCTGCTGGGCGCTCCGCAGTCTTGAGGTGAGGATTTGGCCCTGCAGGACTGTCGCTCAGCGACGGTCATGTGGGGCCAAATCCTCGCCACGAACTTCGCCGCTCATCAGAACTTCGATGCATCTCTGTCCTACATGTGGGGCTTCAAAGCAGCAAAGTAGATTCTCAACCTTCTGGGACACACACGTGGCTAGCACCAGGATTTGGACTGAATCCAGATCGCTGCACCCGTCGGCCTAGTTGCGAGCCAAGATCTTAGGGCGTTGCCTTAGTGGCAAGCATTCCGCACGCGTCGTCGCCACTGGATTCGTCGTCGCCATGGTTCAATCCGCCGAACCAGCCTCAAAGGGCACGCTCAAGGCATTCTCTCCAGCATGCAACCGCGAAGAACGCTTGGCTCACGTGCAGCAGGAGGCCGAACAACTTGCCGAACGCCCCCGTCCCTCACCAAAGAACAGCCGCGGCCGCTGTAGACGAATGATGCGGGGTCTACAAATCATCCGCAATGTCATGCAGCAGACACCAGCAAAGTCGCCCGCATCTGCTGCAAAACATCCACGCAAGGGTGCCCGTCGCGACTGGATCGCCGAAGGGCAATTCTCCATCATTGATGCCGCCATCCAGACCCAGCACTCCCACTACGACGCGGTTGCCTTCCTACGCGTGGCCTGGAAGGGTCCAGGTGGCACCAGCCCCTACGACAACCTGAAGCCAAGCACGCTCAACACATGGTATGGTGCAGCGGCAAGACACTGCGTGACGACGTGAAAGTACGCGTGGCGATTGCACCAAAAGAGCCGGTCAAGGCTCCCGTCAAGGCTGGCCGTCGGAAGAGGGGGCCGAAGTCTTTCTGTGATCGCCACCCCGACGTTTTTTACCACATTTGCGCAGACATCAAAGGGAGGCGTGAGCGAGGGGCTGCCCTCAGCAACATCACCGTTCAAGGCATCGTGCTTGGCCACGTCAAGGAGTCATGTCCTGAAGAGCTTAAAGAAAATGACGACCCAATTGACTTTTCCCAGTATTGGGTGCGAAATCTTCTACGTGGGCACCTCAACATGTCTTGGCACCGTGCCACAACTGTGGCGCAACGCGTGCCTGTCGACTGCACAGAGCAGGTGAAGACTTTCATTATTTTGTTGCTTTTCTCCTTGTCCATAACACCGTTCACACCCTGACCGCCTTCTCTTTTTTCCATCGTGTAGGTTGATCGCTTTCTCATGCGTGTGGCTGCCGCGGTTGGTTTCTACAACATCACTAAAGAGTTTTTGGTCAATGCCGATCAGAGTGGCATCAACATCGTCCCAACGGGGTCGATGACCTATGCCACCAAGGGCAGTTCTGACGTGATCGTTCGTGGTGCAGATGACAAGCGCATGCTCACTTGTGTTGTTGCATCAAGCATGGCGGGAGCCATGCTCCCTATGCAGGTCATTTTCACGGGCAAGACAAACAGCGTGCAACCCATGGGTCCCTATGCTAAATGTGCAAGGGATGACTTCTTCTGGGACATGACGCAAACCCCAAATCATTGGGCAAGTGGAGAGACAACAAGAATGTGGTTTATGTTGTTCTTCTATGCCCCATGGCCACTGCTATGGGTTGACGGACAGGTTGGGCATGCACTGCTCTCTGGAGTAAGTCCCCCAAACCTTGTCCGTGGTGCAAGTCCAAGCGAGACACCAGAAGTGTAGCGCAACGGATAGCATGTTGGACTTAGGGACAACAGGTCCTGCGATCGAGCCTTGATGTGCGCAGGAGGTTTTTTGACCTTCTAGCACAGGGGAAGTTTCTTAGACATTTCTCCATGCATGAGGAGAGTGCGCCACTTGGCGGTCAGTGGATGCGCCAATTGGCGGACTGGTGAGGTGGTGTGGAGTGACCACCCCAAAAGTGTCACTACCCACACACCTTAGAAGCCAGGCCTAGGACTATATGTACCAGGCTCATTCCTCATTCTAATTACACAATCTGGCCTTAGATGCTCCTCACAGAGTTGTCCAACTAAGGAACAGTATAAAGAAGACACTGGTTGGTCTAAGCCCCAGGAGTTAGTCTTTGACTAGCACCTCGCGCGAAAGTGACCAAGTGTTAAGTGGACACAGTTGCTAGCAAGTGATTGCCTAGGAACTGCTCAGTGTGGAACCGTGATCCTGAGGGTGATATCTTCTCCTAGCTGAAATGCTAGGAGCGGACGGCAGGTGCTATTGTGTCGGCCCTGTT
>SZWC01008116.1:97008-112220 GCA_023375785.1 Penium margaritaceum
CGTGGTGCAAGTCCAAGCGAGACACCAGAAGTGTAGCGCAACGGATAGCATGTTGGACTTAGGGACAACAGGTCCTGCGATCGAGCCTTGATGTGCGCAGGAGGTTTTTTGACCTTCTAGCACAGGGGAAGTTTCTTAGACATTTCTCCATGCATGAGGAGAGTGCGCCACTTGGCGGTCAGTGGATGCGCCAATTGGCGGACTGGTGAGGTGGTGTGGAGTGACCACCCCAAAAGTGTCACTACCCACACACCTTAGAAGCCAGGCCTAGGACTATATGTACCAGGCTCATTCCTCATTCTAATTACACAATCTGGCCTTAGATGCTCCTCACAGAGTTGTCCAACTAAGGAACAGTATAAAGAAGACACTGGTTGGTCTAAGCCCCAGGAGTTAGTCTTTGACTAGCACCTCGCGCGAAAGTGACCAAGTGTTAAGTGGACACAGTTGCTAGCAAGTGATTGCCTAGGAACTGCTCAGTGTGGAACCGTGATCCTGAGGGTGATATCTTCTCCTAGCTGAAATGCTAGGAGCGGACGGCAGGTGCTATTGTGTCGGCCCTGTTTTCTAGTCCGTTCGCCTCAGGCCGGTTGACAGTTTAGGAATGTGTTGCACCCATGGTACAAGTCCACATGCGAGGCCAACCAGAAAAAGGTCGGAAAACAGAAACTCCTCCTCTTGCTTGACATGTGGGGTCCGCAGCGCACGCAAGAGATGCGTGACTGGGTTGCATCCACTTCCCCCTACGTGAAACTGTTGTACATCCCCCCAGGTTGCACCTCAAAAGTGCAACCTGCTGATGTTGGCCTTCAACGGCCTATTAAGGCATGTATGGAGCAGTCCTGCAAGTCATGGCTTGCAGATGAGTTGGTTGACCAGGTGGATGTCAGATTTCCGTTGAAGCAAATGAAGGAGCTAGCCGTAGAGTGGATGCTCAAGGCATGGCTTGAGCTTCGTGACAAACCCGACATGGTGCAGCGTGCGTGGCGCAAGTCGGGATTCAATCCATGTTTTGAGAGAGAGGCTCAGACTGAGACACTTGATGCAGCACTTGCTAGCGGCAGATTTGATGCTTACATGCAACAGACGCAAGATGCAATTGAGGATGAGGATGAGGATGCTGAGGTGGATGATCCCCTCCTCTCTGAAGATAATGAGTAGACTGACCCATTATGCAATAGATGTCACCAATTATTGACTTTCTTCATGTTTTGAATTATTCTCTGCATGTCACATAAAACTTGACTAAACCAGCCAAAACTTCTTGTCAATTGCCACACAATTAAACTTGATGGAGAACTTTTTTGTTGTTAGCATCACTATTTTGAGGAGTACATGTCACACGTGCCACAAAAACTCAGAAATGGCTTCATTTTTTCCCATTAATTAGTGTCAGTAGGGTACTCCGGCTGTGATGGAGCATACTATTGTTGCTGTAGTGGTGGTGCATACGGTTGTGGCAGAGACGGGACATACTACTGCTGTTGTTGATGGAGAAGGGACGGCGGAAGCTGCGGGCAAGGCTGAGGAGCCGGTTGCGGGGTGCAGTAGGTAGTGGCTACAATGCTACTAGGGGAGAAGGGAGCAGCGGTGGTAGCGGAGGTGCCAAGGAGGCACTCACGCTAATGGCGCATGGCGGCGACAATGCGGTTCTCGTCAGTAGGGATGGAGCACGTGCACCACCTGTGCCCCATCTAGCCGTAGTTATGACACTTAAGGTGGTGCCACCAGAAGAAGACTGTTGTTGCTTTCCCTTGTCTTTCTCGCTCTTCTTTCCCTTACCCTTGATTCTACCAGAGAAGGAAGTGCCGGGAGAAGGGGTGAAGGGGCCGCCGGAGATGGCAGCTATGACCGTAAAAGAGTCGCTGCGCTCAAGCTTTGTGTCCCTTTGTGATTCCTCCACGCTGAGGAAGAGGTCGTACCCCAAGGTCATCAAAGTGCCATGGGCCACCAACCCCTCGATGATGGGGGGTCGTAGGGGAAGAAAACTTCTGCAAACTCTGGAGTGGCACCATTCTTGATGGTGAGGAGGAGAGCAAGCGGGGGAGGCATGCCTTTCCTGAGCTGGTGTAGGATATCCTGTCTCCGGCAGTAGTAAGTGGTGAAGGACTCAAAATCCCTCATGTGAAGGGAGCGTAACTTCTCCAAGAGGTGGCTGATAGCTGCCTGGTCGAAGGCGTGATACGGCCATGTCAGTGTGTCACCAGCCCGTCGGGGGTCAGCATTGATGTCATTAATGATGTCACTCAGGAACGGCTCTAGCGCAGTGCGGTCAGCATTAGGAGCGGCGAGGATGATTATGGGATGGCAGAGTGTGCCTCAAGCTCGTGCTCAAGGATGGTGTCGTCATGCGAAAGAGTATGATATGGCCACAAGTCATCCCCCTATGCCCAGATGCCGTAGAGCAGTTCTCAAGATGGGGATAGCTCATCTCAGTCAAGGACAGGAGGATGTGACTCGAAGTCCTTGCGCTGAGAGGGACGGGCCACTCCCACGCCTGGAACGCTAGTAACCGTCTGCTACTATTGCCACACTTGCTACTACGCTACCGTCTACGCTGCCGCAATCACAGCAAAACCAGGCTCTCTTGGGAGGAGTGCCTGGCTAGTGCACGTTCTTGCAAGCATCTAACATAGCTGATCGACCTGGCGCTACAGATCCGCAATGGGGTTTGTAGGATTATCCTACTCGCTAGCAACATTGTCTTGACTGGGCATTGTCACTATAGTTGAGACTGCTAATGCTACTAATGTCATTGCGACTACTGTTGTTGCGACTACTGTTGTCGCTATTGTTGCCATTGCTACCGCTACCGCTTTCGCTACCACTACTACTGCTACTACTACTACTACTACTACTACTACTACTACTACTACTACTACTACTACTTCTACTACTACTACTACTACTACTACTACTACTACTACTACTACTACTACTACTACTACTACTACTACTTCTACTACTACTACTACTACTACTACTACTACTACTACTACTACTACTACTACTAATACTACTACTACTACTACTCCTACTACTACTACTACTACTACTACTACTACTACTACTACTACTACTACTACTACTACTACTACTACTACTATCGCTGCTACTGCTCTGCTTAGTGCTGCTGTTGTTGTCATTGCCGTTATAACTAATATGGCTGCTACTGACATTATTCGTACTGCTGCTGCTTATGCGGCTACTAGTACAACTGATACTGCTGATGCCGCACGTCGGGTTGGTACGTAGTCTCCCCTCAATTAAGAGCTAGATGATGAAAGTGGTCCAATTGAAAATCTGATTGTGGTTCTTGCTGATTTGGGATGGTGGAAAAACGTGACCTTGAGTCCAGAATTTTGACGAAGTGCTGAAATTTTAGATTTTAGGAGTTCAGCACTTAAAGATCAAGTTTGTCCAAATCAAGCAAAATTCATACTACAGGTGTGTCTGCCTGTGTTGATTGTAGTGGTGGAAGTCTTGACTTGAAAAAGTGAAAAAGGTGCCAAAACGACCTAATTCCATGCTTAGCTCGAAATGTTAAGAAAACTGGATCTGCGGCGCATTATGATTAATGCTGGAGGCTATAGACCACGAGCCGAGCGTGGTGGCTATGGAAATCTTATGACCTAGGCTTTCAAACGTGCCTAATCACATGAAATGTGACATCCGTTTGAGTCCGGTGTAGTCGGGCATATTGGACGTGGGTGGCTAACGCGATGTGCGTCTCCTCCTCGTTTGTGCGGCTTCCTCGAAGATGCAAGGATGGGACAATAGTTACAAACGGTGCTCCTGCCTCCTTCCTCTCCCTCTTGGGTCTCTATTGCTACGAATATTGCTGCTCCTTGCTGTTGCAGCTGTGTCTGACACTGTTGCTGCTGCTACAACTGCGTCTCAGTTGCTACTGCCGTTGTCGTTGCTGCCGCTACTACTACTGCTGCTATTGTTGCTACTCCTACTACTACGAGTCACTCACACCTCTGCTTGACATCGCCACATGCCTCATCGCCTGCAGGTTCCCTGTTGTCTCTGCACTGGCCGCTCACCTCTGTGGAGGCCATAGATGTCGGGAAAAACTCGGCAGCATTTCCCCTGGCACACTGGGCGTGGAAAATTTGTGAGGCCGCCACAGGCAGGTAACTACTGCCGGAAAAAAAATCCGGCGTAGACAGGAACCTGTATTTCACTACTATTGCTGTTGCGTTTACCGCGCTATTATGTTGACACCAAAAAGGAACTAGCAAGTGCGCAGATTGGGGCAGTGGCACCCACGCTTGTTGCTTTCTCTGCCCCCTTAGTCTGCTGCACTAGAGTCTACGTCTGAGAGCTCTGACTTCTTACTCAAAAGTGCGCGCGACAGAGTTAGCGTCAGCCCTAAACCAAGGCATTGTCTGTTTTTCTTAAAAACTAGACCATACCAAAATAGCCACGATACAAATGCATTCATGCTGTTAAAATCAGGAAGAAGAATAGCTACGAGGAGTTACGACTGACCGAACTGAGGCGCCGACTACACTGCTCCTTAGAGCAAACTACGTCTACTCATGATGTGTCAACCAAGGGTAGATCCCGATGGAGTTTGTAGTGAAAGGGTGTATTGCTGAAAACGCGAGGAGGAGGAGGAGAACCAGGCGCTCGGCTTCGCGCAAACACGTCCACTCCACTTAACAGTGCCTTGTTAGCATAAGCGTCTTTCCAGCTAGTTGTCTACACGGGCATGTACACCAACAGAGAGGTCATGGCAAGAGTCAGTGAGGTAGTGCACGGAAAAAACAACACCCACATGGCACATAAAAGCAGTTGGCATCTATGGAACTTATAGAAAGTGAGTTACCACATCTTGGAGTAGTCTTGGGGTGGAGTGCACCAGATAGTGGATAACAAGGTATTGGAATGCTGGGACAAGTGGAAGCCTACAGTAATTTTACATGCTTTTTGGGTGAGTACTTGTTGGTTTCATTGGATATCCATGTTGCATCAAAGTCTGGATGGTCATGCTGAGAAAGTGCATAGAAGCTTCCTAGCAACACAGCCGCTGACCGGGCGTCAGTGCCTGATCCGATGGTGACGACGGTCACAGGTCGTACACACAACGGCAAGGGTTTGGCTAGGAGACACAAGACACAATGTCAGAATGCTTCAATATAGCATATGCAGAGAGAAATGACAGATGACAGGTCCAAGGCATAAATACCTGCTGCGGCGCACGGCGGGTGTCACACGCGGCAGTCCAAGAGCTGTCCTAAAACCGGCCCAAAACCACTGTTTTGGCCGTAACTCTACGCACACATGTCAGAATGCTACGCCGTCTGAACCTAAACGTGCAGAATCAAAACACAGCTGCTACGACTGGTCACATGCATGCATCCATCGACTGACAGTGAGCATACAATGCAAAAACATGCAAATAGGCCTCATGGCCAGTCCGCCGAAAGACGCCTGCAAGACGTAGAAGACACAGCACAGAGTCCCGGTGGCATCTGGGGCTTTGGAATAGTGGTCGGTCAGCTCCAAGCGGGTAGTCTGCCGCCTATCGTCGCGCCGGTGTCACCAGGGCCGCCTGCCTCAGGGATCTGCACGAGTATGGACACGGCCGAGTGGTCACAGTAAACTGTACAGGAACGGCACAAAGCACTACACTCCCCCATGACCTGATGGTACGCATGTCCATACGCCTGTAGCATTGGTACAACCACGTAGTGGGTGACACAAACAGATGAGACGCATACGCACATCCCACACTCAACCAGTGTCACGCACGGGGCAAAGCCCAACAGAATGAATGGCCACCAAGAACTTTCCGCGGGCAAGTGCCTTTGTCAGGAAATCAGCACGCTGCAAGTCATTGCCAACCCACATGATGGAGATCACACGTCGCTCCACCTGATCACGAGCGAAGTGATGCTCAACCATAATGTGCTTTGTGCGAGCATGAAAAACACCAGAGTTCTCCGCAATGGCGAGAGCACTCTGGTTATGGCAACGTAGCACAATGGCGAGTACTAACTGCCCAAGCTCAAGAAACAAGCGTTGCAGCCACACTGCCTTAGCAGCCCCTGCGCCCAAAGCCACATACTCTGCCTCCGACGAGCTACGTGCAATGCAGCCCTACTTCCCGCTTCGCCAAGACAAAGCGGTACCACCGAGGAGAAACACGTAGCCAGTGCGACTGCGCCCATCAGGGCTCCAAGCCCAGTCGCTGTCAGTATAGTCGTCAAGGACCACCAAACACTGCCGACAAAAGCACAGTCCGAGATACGGCATGGAGACAATGTACCGTACCACTCGCACAGCCGCGTGAGGAGCTCTCGCACGTGGACCCTGCGAGAACTGAGCGAGGAGGTTGACGGCAAACGCGATGTTGGGACGCGTGGTGGTGGCCAGGTACATCAAAGATCCGATAAGACAGAGGTAAAAGGTCACATCCACTGTCTCCCCCAGCTGTGCAGGATCATCCACCTTCAGGGCATCCTGCCCATTAGGTGTGAGGGGTGTGGAAGCGGTGGGCACTGCACCAAGGAGATCGCTAAAGCGCTCCCCCACGACTCGTGCGTATCGGGCCTGATGCAGCAACAGTGTCCGATGTCTACGATCTCGCACGATCTCTATACCAAGAAACACCGATGCAGGACCGAGGTCCTTCATCCTGTAGGAAGTTTGCAGGACAGGCTTCGCCTCCTTCACAGCCTCCTAGGATGGAGACGCAATCAGAAGGTCATCAACATAGACCAGGATGGCGGTGAACCGCTCGGGTGTCAGTAGGATGAAGAGCGAGGGGCCTGCCTCACTCTGTACGTATCCTGCGCGATTCAGATGCCAGTGATCTCCCGGTTCCAACATCGTGGAGACTGCTTGAGGTCGTATAAGGACTTGCGCAAGCGCCAGACCTTGTCACCGTCCTCAAAGCCTGGTGGCTGAGCCACGTAGATCTCCTCATCCAGAGAGCCATGGAGGAACGCATTGTTCACATCCATCTGGCATAGTTCCGAGTGATGCTAAGCCACTACACCGAACAGAGCTCGAGCTGAGGTCATGCGGCCGACAGGGGCAAAGGTGTCAGTGTAATCAACTCCCTCAATCTGAGAGAACCCCTTGACGACCAAGCGGGCCTTGTAGCGTTCCAGTGAGCCATCCGGCTTCATTTTCTTGCGAATGAGCCACTTGACCTGAATCGCCTTCCTCTTAGGGCGAAGTTTGACCAGCTCGTGGACTTTGTGCTCTCGGATAGCGCGAAGCTCATCCTCGCAAGCAGCTTGCCAGGCATCAGCATCCTACGATGAGAAAGCCTCCCTGAATGTGCCCGAGTTAGGTGCCATAGAGGGGGAACTCTGCGTGGCAAGTGCACACGCCTCAGTGTCAGGCCTGGCAGCCACGAGATCCGCTGTTGCGTCACAGGCGATATGGAACTCGCGAGTGACCAGGTCGTGCCCTATGGGGCACGCTGGGTGTACCTATTAAAGCTCACTGCGGACACTCAGGCCTAAGGCCTTTGTGCCTGGATCACCGTTTGCGATGCTTTAAGAGGAACGCCTGGGTCTGGGACCCGACGCTCGCTGAGCTCCGGAATCCAATGGTCGGAGGCGACTATCGGGCTCACGGGAGTAACGGGAGGTCGAGGGGCGCACCTCAGGCTCAGGAACAGGTACGACCACAGGGATAGGTACAACCACAGCTGGTGAGGGCTGAGACGAGGCAGCCGGAGATGCTGTGCGAGGAGATGCGTGTGTGGGGGACACAGAGCTGGGGGTGACAGCGGGCAAGGCTGGCCCGGACATTGAGACAGGAATGTCACCCGACGTAGGGACAGGAGTGGGCTGGACTGGGTCAGACGCCGGAGCAGGGGTGCCGGTAGACACAGGTGGTGATGCAGGAGGAGGCATGAGAGCAGCGGTACCTGTGGGGTGTGAAACAGGCTGAACAGGTGGGATCTCTTGACCAACGGCAATGATAGCCGGACCATCAAGTGATGGAGACCGAGAGGGGACTCGAGCGGACACATGAGCCTGACGAGGAATGGTCGCTGGCGGAGAAGTCTCCCCCATCCGCCGAGGACCCTCACAAGAAGGGACATGAGCTACAGAGAGGGCTGTGATCAAAGTAAAATCACGGTATGTGAGTGACTAAAAAAAAAAGTGCGTCACGAGACTCAATGACACGACAGCGATTGGGGTCCCAAAAACGCCAGGCCTTTCGACTGCGGGGAGATGCCAATGAAGGCACACAAGCGACCTCGAGGGGAGACCTTGGACCCCTGCTGGTCCTCGGTGTACCACACGGAGGCCAGGGAACCCCAGACGCGAGCGAGAAGAAGATCAGCACAGTGGCCAAACTTGAGCTCGTACGGGGTAACATGATCCGGAAGGGGACCATGCGGGAGGCGGTTCCAGACCCAAGTCATGTAGGCGAAGCCCTGGAAGGCGAAGGACTTTGGGAGACCGCACTCAGACCGCATGGCGCGAACCGCATCCTCCATGGTGTGGTTCCAGCGCTCAGATACATCGTTCTGCTGTGGGGTAGCAGGAGCGCAGACCTGATGAAAAATGTCGTGCTCAACAAAGAAGGTGTCCATCTCACCGAGGAACTCGCCGCCGCGATCCGAGCGGAAGGTATGTAGCATGTGGCGAGATTGACGCTTGGCCATCATGAGCCAGAGCCGAACCGCAAGGGCGGCGTCCCTCTTCTGACGCCGACTGTAGACCCACCGCATCCGGGTGAAGTCATCAGTCAGCGTCAGAACATACCGGCCCCTCTCGGACAGGGACTCGACCGGGAGAGGACCGAGTAGGTCCGAGTGGACCAACTCGAGAGGCCTCAAGGCTCGGGAACGCGAATCAGGATAAGTGCACCGGTGAATCTTTCCCTGAGCGCAGAAAAGATAGTCGGTCTTGGGTGGCCTCTTGAAAGAAGCCACGTCAAGACCAAGAGAGGGCTGTGTCCGAATGAGCTTTGACACAGTGTCGGAGCCCACGTGACACAGACGTCGGTGAAGCAACCGCTGGTGTTCCGGGGATAGAACACCANAGACTGACGCTCAGCCATCACGAGCCAGAGCCGAACCTCAAGGTCGGCGTCGCTCCTCTGACGCAAACTGTAGACCCACCGCATCCGAGTGAAGTCATCAGTCAGCGTCAGAACATACCGGCCCCTCTCGGACAGGGACTCGACCGGGAGAGGACCGAGTAGGTCCGAGTGGACCAACTCGAGAGGCCTCAAGGCTCGGGAACGCGAATCAGGATAAGTGCACCGGTGAATCTTTCCCTGAGCGCAGAAAAGATAGTCGGTCTTGGGTGGCTTCTCAAAAGAAGCCACGTCAAGACCAAGAGCGGGCTGTGTCCGAATGAGCTTCGACACAGTGTCGGAGCCCACGTGACACAAACGTCGGTGAAGCAACCGCAAGTGTTCCGGGGATAGAACACCAGTGAAAAAAACGCGACCAGAGGAGGAGGGAGAGCAAGGGGAGGAGGGCCGAGCAATGCGGTATAAATAATCTATAACTCAAGCACGCAGGACAATGCTACGGGTGTGAACATGAGTCACAGTCGCTGAATCAGCGGTATGCTCAACGGAGAGACCCATCAGAGTGCACGCACGCACCGACAGCAGACTGAGCTCAAGGTCAGGCACAAACAGCACGTTAGAGAGATACAGGGGGCCAGACGGACCATCAAAGCGTACAACCCCAACACCGTAGACCAGTAAGGATTGACTAGAGCCTGTACGAACAGAACGGACAGTCGCGACAGGACCAAGTACCACAAAGTCACTACGATGACACGTCATGTGGTGGGTGGCACCGGAATCGATGATCCAAGTGCCACCGGAGTCACGACTTGTGGACGTCACTTTACAACGAGCAATGGAACACTCAGCATCAGAGGGACGCTGAGCCATCCGTGGGAAGGAACGACGTACATCACGAAGGTGAGACTCATGAATCCAGTCAGTGTAGTCAGGCCTAACATCATCACATGCGGACTGTGCTCCCCCACACGTGTCATCACGAGTCACGAGGACGGACGAACAAGTAGTCTGTGACCCACTCCACGATGACAACACACTCGCACCTCCTTGAAAGTGAAGCGCCAGAAGATGACAAAGCTCGGCCATGATGCGGTCACGTGGGTCTGGATCACTGTTGATCTCTGGTGAGGACGCAGAAACAGCTGCAATCGTGGTCGTCGCGCGTCCAGAGGAGTGTGCGGGCGACGTGCCGGACGCGGTGTGAGCAGCATGGGCAGCCTGAAGTCCACGAGTGATGCGCTCCCAGTCAAGCGGCTGTTGGCACTCGGTGTAGTGATGGACACCTCCACAGTTGTAGCAGTGCACGGAACGGCCACTGCTACCACTAGATCATGGCTGCTGCTGACCCGATTTCCATTCCTATTCTTCTTCTTTCCCTGGGCCACTGCTGCAACGCCCTGCGTCTATGTGGGTGTAGACACGGTCGAAGAGGAGGAGGAAGATGAGGTCGTGATGGAGGTGGATGAGGGTGACTGCAGGAGGGAGGATGGTGGTGATGCGCGGACTTCTGCAAGGAAGGAAATCTCTTGATGCGCTACTGCTGCCTCGCGGGCCGATGTCACCTAGAGGAAAAGCTGATGCGCCCAAGGGAGCAGCTGTACAGTGGCTTAGAAAAGCTCGAGAGCAGCGTTGCTGTACCGTGTGAAGATGTCGGTGTACTCCAGGCGAACTCTGAGCATGATCGTCCGAAGTGCCCATAGCTGTGTGCCCCCTCAGGTCCCCAGACGTGTGTTAATACGCATGGCGCGTCGCCAGTAATCCGCCGCAGGCTCTGCTCGTCCCTGACGGAGCGAGTGGAAAGTACGAATGTGTGACGCACGGGTGGCGTGCGTCTCTGTGGCCAGTAGGGAAAACGCCAGATCCCAGCCTCCACGAGGATCAGCTCCGGTGCCTGTGCTAGCCTCGCCAAGGAAGGGGCGGAAGTCAACGACAGTCTCTCATGGCATGGCATAGAGAATTCCTCGGATGGCCCGGACTGCTGTCAGCACCTGTGCTGGATCTGTAGATTGATATGGTAATCAGGCCACACTCCCTCGGAAGTAGCCCACACCTGAAACAAGATCTCCGTGGGGAGAGCAACCGCAGGCTCAGGAGGGCGAGAGACGGGGAAAACTCCTGGAAGGGGGTGATCACCGGGGAAGTCAGGTGACGATCGTACCGGGGACACGGGTGGAGGTCGGGTACCCATCTGCAGCTGACGGAGGCGCTCCTGTAGAAGACGAATCTCCCGGTCCTGGGAGTCATCCTCGAAGCCTGGCATGAATGGCTCGTCATCAAGGAGGTCCGTAGGTGGTGGATAGACCACACCAGGAGGTGAAGCAGGCGGAGCAGCTGTCACGGGCACCTGAGCCGAGTGCTGGGTGGAGGCCGCAACGCCGGCAGCTTCCTCAGGAATTTGCGAAGGAGCCGTGGACTGAGCGCGCAAAAGCTCAGTCAGCGTGCGGATCGCGTCAGTCTGCTCTCGATGCAGACGACGCATCTCCTCCTGCTGGCTGCGTAGGTCCGCAATGGCCTGCGAGCGAGGGCTCGATACCTCTGAAGAAGAGGAGGGATCACCTAGTCCCTTGTCCTTGTCGTCGGGCGAACTCATGTCGCCGCTCATTATAGGACGACAGGTCAAGTTTGTTGGATTTCAAAACCGTTTGCGTTTCTCGAAGAGTTGAAAGGCTAGCAACTTCTGACTTTGCGGGTGGAAACTTGGCTAAGTGTAATGCTGACGTCAGCAAGTGGTTGCTGACGTCAGCACGACCTGATGGCATCAGCAATTAACAATACTGATGTCAGCACATCCCCTCCCTTTTTTATTGTTTTCACGGTTCTGCGCGCGTGTGGAGCCGCTTCGCGGTGGCGTGCGGCAGCTCCGCTGAAGCTGCGCAGCAGCTTCCGCCAAGCTGCTGCTGCAACTGTGCTGTCAGTTACAGCAGCAGCTACGTAGCTGCGTGTGCAGCGGTGGCAGCAGCGGCTACGCTGCTGCTAGTGCTGCTGTACGCTACGACTGCTGTTGTTTGCTGCAGCAATTGCTAGCTGCTGCCGCCGCGCGCTTCTACTGCAACCAATGTTGCACTGCTACTATCGCCGCGACTGCCGCCGCTACTGCTGTGCCGCTGCCGCCGCTGCTGCTGCTGCGCTGCTGCTACCGATGCTGCTGCTGCGGTGCTGCTGCTACCGCTGCTGCCATGCTGCTGTTGCGGCCGCTGCTGCTACGCTATTGCTGCCGCCGCCTCTGCTGCTGCTCTATTGCTACAGTTGTGGGAGGGCGGCTGCATGCACTGCAGCCGCCACACACCTCCGCGTGGTTGTACACGCCGCTGCTGCTACCTCTGTAGCTGCGATCTCACGTGGTGGGTGGAGTGCGTTGACGGTGGCCGGCCGTCTCCAACAGACCCCAGAAACTCTACTACAGTGGTGACTCTCACTGTTGTTGCTCTGTTGCGTCTCTGTTGCGCAGCTCGATACGACGGTGACGACGGTCACAGGTCGTACACACAACGGCAAGGGTTTGGCTAGGAGACACAAAACACTGTGTCAGAATGCTTCAATATAGCATATGCAGAGAGAAATGATAGACGACAGGTCCAAGGCATAAATACCTGCCGCGGCGCACGGCGTGTGTCGCACGTGGCAGTCCAAGAGCTGTCCTAAAACCGGCCCAAAACCACTGTTTTGGCAGTAACTCTGTGCACACATGTCAGAATGCTACGCCGTCTGAACCTAGACGTGTAGAATCAAAAGAAGGACGCTACGACTGGTTGCATGCATGCATCCATCGACTGACAGTGAGCATACAATGCAAAAACATGCAAATAGGCCTCATGGCCAGTCCGCCGAAAGACGCTTGCAAGACGTAGAAGACACAGCAGAGAGTTCCGGTGGCATCTGGGGCTCTGGAACAGTGGTCGGTCAGCTCCAAGCAGGTAGTCCGCCGCTGTCGTCGTGCCGGTGTCACCAGCGCCGCCTGCCTCAGGGATCCGCACGAGTATGGACACGGCCGAGTGGTCACAGTAAACTGTAGAGGAACGGCACAAAGCACAACAGACGAATGGTGCATGTGGGCCTGCTGCTGCAAATGATGGTACTCTTTTTTGGAAGTTGTCTATAACTTGTACTTTATTCTAGAGATATTGCCTTAAAGTTTGAGTTTTACTGTATCGAATTCTGGAGTTAACTTTAATCTTAAGAATAGATTATACAAAACGAAAGAGCTTGTCATGATTCCATAGACTAAATTTAGAGATGGTTGAAATGGATTTTGAATATGTTTTACCGTTTTATTGATATTTTTAGACTAGTTGTGTAATTAGTTATGCATAACTATCACAGAATAGCATCACTTTGATAATTTTCTTGGATAAATTGACGAAATAGTTCTTGTTATGGCTATGTCCTCATGCGAGGTGTTGTGCTCCTTTTCACGTCGAAAATCCGAACCTACCTGGTTCTTGGCCTATCGAAGACGCGAACCTGGCTTGGGTGGTCGAAGTTTTATGGCGAACTGAATGGCTGGACAGGTTGCTTTGCCGCCCGGATGATCCTGGCGGTAAGAACTTGAGAAAAAATCGAAACCTTTGTTTTGGCGTGACTGGCTCACTAGCTTGCAATACCGACGATGGTTTGAATTCAGGATTCGTTTTGTGTCGCAGTATTGGCGGTAACAATTCCAAGTGAACTTCATGTGAATAAATGTGAGAAACCATTATTTTTAGATTCATAAGGTCGCTCGTGAGGTCCCGTTAGGGCGGCCTACACCATGAGGCTCTCATGCCAGGTCGGATTAATCTAGTGACCTTACGTAACGGCGGATGAAACGGGTGATCATTGCTGGCCGTTACATATTTCGGAATTCGCTTTCTTCAACAGGAGTTTCCCATGAGTACCCGTCCTCGAAGTCGACGAATATCGTGGATGCTGGTCAGGTCGTTGTTTCACATAAGTATGCCCAGTTTTCTGACCACCAAAATTGACTGGAGACGTTGGGGGCTTTGTGCGGTTGTTAGGTTCACCCTTTTTCCCCTTTCACAATCGGTGTTGTGAAGTTGTCCCGAAAGAAACAGCGTTCGGTAACGTTCGACATATGTCTTGACTAAGGTGAGTTTGAAAGGCGTCGCACAACCGGGCGACGTCCTCTAGCTGCCGCCGGGCGCACGACGTGAGCCTTACCCACTTCGCACAACCGTGCGATCGAGCTTCCGTGCAAAAGTGGAGGACAGCCACCGGACGTACGACATCCGCGGTCGCACACGCGAGAGAGAACGCTTAACGGGACTTCGCACAGATTTCGAGGACAGTACGGCCAACCTGACGCCATCCAAACGAACACTTACAACCAGCTTCGCCGCCTTATGGGGCTATGACCTGGACTCGGCCGCCGCTGCGCAGGCTGTTCCAGACACACTGTACGATCACCCCATACCTCCCTGCACAGTGTGCGTCTTCATCGATGGGCTTCGAAGGATCGCCGACAGCCCAACTGTTGACCGGTCGCATCCCACGGCGTGCAGTACCCATTTGCAACAGACCCTACTCTCGGAGGCGGTGGTGTTGCGGAGTCGTTTCCGTGAAGTGAATCGAAGAAAGCATGAGGGCAACTGCGCGTTGTCACGCCAGTGAGCAGCGGTCGATGGCCTGACGTGTCAATTCAGTTCTCCACGGCCACATGGGGCTTAGTACTGTGGCACGCGCACTTTGTGTGACGTGTGAAGACTCTTTCAGCCAATGGGAGGTGGCATGCCGTGTGCTCGTTAGGAGTCGCCAAACTTCGGCCTCTCGATTTCCGAAACAAAAATGCTGCGCGAAAGCCGCGGTTTGATGTTCATAAATGGGGATTAGAGGCCGAGAAACGAGTTTGTATAATCAACAGGATGGTAACTGAAAAATTATCCTGTCTTTTGACTTGAAACAGCTAACTGGATTTACCGCCGCACGTGGTTCCTTTCTGCAACCTTTCACACTGTAGCCCTGGATCGCTCCAAGTTGCAGAGAACAGGCCCTCGTAGTCCAGATCTCCTTTGCACCCCACCTCCCTCTGACGCTATCTTCAATCGTACGAATTACATCGCCGACAATCCACCTGCTTCAGTCGGATTTCGGCTGCATGCAACCTGCAAACGAGCAGATTGCGCACCAAAACCCTCGCTAGTTGATACCTTCGAAGTGCGCCACCCCCTCCCCCCCCCCAACCAATCCCCCCC
>SZWC01008117.1:4755-26412 GCA_023375785.1 Penium margaritaceum
TGTATATGTATATGTATGTGTATATGTATATGTATGTGTATATGTATATGTATATGTATATATATGTATATGTATATGTATACAGATTGAAGCGCCGTAAAGTGCGCTAGAGAGCTTGAAAAAAGCTCTACTTGGTGGAGAATCTTCCTTCCAGCCTCTCTTCGCTTCCAGAGGGCTAGAAGGATTTTTGTGGGACAGGGTGGGGAGTTCCCACCCTCAAAAACCACAAAATCCGCCCCATTGTCAAGGCTACTTCAAAATCCCTTCATCCAAAAATTGGGATAGCGCCCCTGTCCAAGCTTAGGGACTCTCACGGCCTAAGAGCACCATCAAAAGAAGGAGGGTGGCACCTTGAAGATTTTTGGCGGCTCGCCAACGCCGCCGGCTCAATGGAGACGTCGCCGAAGAACGCGAGAGGCGTCAAGGAGCGTGAAGAGAAGACCAAGAAATACAAGAAGACAAGAGGAAGACAAGAAGGAGAAGAAAGAGTGGAAGGCTTGGTAGGAATTCTTAGAATTCTCCTTAGCAATCTTTGCTCTTGTTTTGTGAGCGGCACCCACATTCCTCCTCATTCCATTGTCTTGTAAATTTTTGTTTTCCAAGGTACTAGTCCTTGCCAATCGCCGTGAGTCAAGGCTTAGGAAGACTAGTTTCAAAACCCACGACCTTGTGCCGACATGGCGGCCTAGGAACATAGAAAATAAATTCATAATTGCCTCACTGATCGTGAGAGTAAGTGGTTTGTGGGAGGCGATTCCTCCTTAACGTTGTGGGGTGATTCTCACAACGGTCTTCACGTGCTAGTTGCACGGGCGACAAGATGGCAAGTTCCGGACCGTCCAAGACCAACAAGGGCAAGGTGATGATGGCCTCGCCATGAGTTCTCAACGGACTCCAAATTTTGGAAGCTGCCGCCACGAGCAAGGTTGCCAACCCAAAGGCAACGGTACCGCCAAGGGCAACCGTACCGCCGAAGGCAACCGACGCCAACCTCGGCGATACCGAGCAGCGTGCGGAGGCCAAAAATGTGCTCGATGAGCACGTCGACGCGCACGTGGGCGACCCCCACGCAACGGACGGCGCAATGGAGGAGGATCTCCCGGGGGGATACCCCGACGAAGAGCACGACGCCGTCGATGGTGAAGGCGACGAGGATCGCGACCATCGCCATCGTCGTGCGACAAACTCGAGCCGATTTCTCAAGAAGGGCAAGACGCCCACCGCATCGCCCGAAGCTGCCGACGGCAACGAGACTGCCGAGAGCAGTAAGGGCGCTGTAAGCAGCCACACGGGAAGTTCCCACGAGAACGGGCCGGACGACGTCGCCGCAAAGGCAATTCGCGATGACCGTCGTAGGCTCGCGGAGTTTGCTACCAAGGCCGCAGGCCAACTCAAGATCACCACGGATGGTGAAGATACGGCACCACTCGGAGGAATGGGGGCGGACCCTCCTTCCTACGATGCGGCCGTAATGGGGCAAGGCAGTGCCCACTCAAGCGTTGTCACCGACGACAATCTCCTCCGAAAGGTGGGACTCCTCGGAGGCGTGTAAGCAAACCGTACCCTCTTGTAGTGGGTGAGGGTGCATGGACAATGCAAGGCCTTGGAGGCTATCGTCGATGCTTTGACGACATCAGAGCTCAAGTTCGCGTTCGCAAACCTGCTAGCCCACGTCGGACAGAGCATCACGGACCTTGTCCGTGGTCGCCAGCTGCAGCGCCTGGCCGCCCATGAGGCAAGCGGCCGATGCAACGACCTGAACAAGGCATTGCAGAGCGTGACCCAGGTGCGGATGCAGCAGCAAGCACAGCATGCCGTAGTTGCAGATGTCACTGCCGGTGGCAGCAACGACTTGCCTACCTCTACGACTTCGGGGTCGGTCATGAACACGTCCTTCCTCCACAGTGTGGAGATCTTTCAAAAGGGCGTGAAGCTGACCGACTAGCTGAACCGCATGGAGCACGTCCTACGTGTCCACAAGGCTCCACTCAGCCAATGGGGTGACCTTGCCACGACGCGGCTTGAAGACAAACTCTTCAAGTATGTGGTCAAGGAGTGGACTGCGCAGCAGCCGCACCTCGAGTGGCAGCCCATGCCATGGGAGGCCTTCTGCGCAATCATGCACAAGAAGTGCACCCAACGTGAGGAGGCGCAGCGCGCCTTCCACAAGATCAAGGACATCAGGCAGCAAGGCAACTCGCTCGAATCCTACTTGAGCGAGTTCGCCGCACTCGTGGAAGAAGCCGAAAGCTTCATCGAGGGCGATGGGACTCCGACCTTCAAGTACCCGGAGTCCATGCTACTGGAGTACTTGCGTGATGGTCTGCCCAGCGAGAAGCTGAAGGACAAGACCACCACGACAGCCACTGGCCAAGCTTGGACAAGCTGGAGGGCGTTGCGCGACTACATGAGCAAAGTGTATTCGGCGAACCCGAAGCACTACTCTGATGCACGGCCGAACACACGTGCACAACAAGGCCGCGACATGCACATGGACGCTGCAGGGGCTGGTGGGTCAGCCGGACAGCGAGGCGGGGCCAAGGGCAAGCAGCCTGCAAACCCTCCAGCCAAGAAGGCTGGTGGATACAAGGACCCCAACAACAAGCGCAGCCGCGAGAATAACGAGCTGCAGGAAGCGCGTGAGCGTCACAACACATCCTTCCGCAAAGGGCTCTACCACAACTGCATGCAGCCGGGCCACTTTAGGCCTCAGTGCCCTCAGGCTGTTGGGGGTGGACAAGAGGCCGCGGCATTAGCTGCATATATAGCACCTCGTGAGGATGGTGCAGCAGGAGGCCGGAGACAGGGCCGTGGACAGGGTCGCAGTCGCGGCAATGGGCCCGACCGTGGTGACGGACAGGGCCGTGGGGTGGATTTTCTCCACCCTTGAGTGACGTCAGTGGGGACCACTCAGGGGTAAAACTGGATCACGAGTGTGGGTTCATGTTTTCAGATGAGGATGTTAAACAATTTGAGTTTTTGACGAGTTCAAATTTCTCTGTTGTCTTTTCTCCTCTTGTTGAACCGCATTCTACACTTGCTGACCGACATTGCCCACTAAACCTTGCATCTCCGGACGAGATGCATGATTGTACATGCTTAGTGGTGGCGACACCGACCACTGTGCAAGAGTTGTGTGACACAGTGATTGAAGGAAACGCCCTCAAAGCAATAAGTTCAATCACGTTTGCAGTACCCTTAGTCGACGATTCCGACCCAGACAAATTTAAAGACTGGAAGGGGCTAGCCAAATTCACACGTGCCCACAAGATGTGGACTCGAGTGGGTGAATCATGGGAGTTGCGACGCCCGTCGTACGGATTCCGTGTTTGTCAAAAACTCGGCTTGCCGTCATCGAGTGTGTTCACTCGGAAGAGCGGGGGCAACATGACGATGTAGTTCAAAGGACACCTAGCTGGTGCTCCCGTGAACATTCTTGCTGACACTGGAGGGGACGACTCTTTTGTTAGCCTTGGCTTTACCCAACAGGTTGGCTTGAAATACGAGCCATCAAATTGCGCAGTTGTTGTCGGTGACAACCGTACGATACCCGTGATCGGTACTTGTAAAGAGAAAATTTGTATTCAAGGGTACACACAGAGTGTCACGTTGAAGGTTCTCAACCTTCTTGACCCGTTTGACGTGGTGCTAGGCGATCCTTGGCTCGGTGAAAACAAGGCACTGATTTGCTTTGAATCAAAGCGTTTGATCCTCCAAAAAGGACAACACCGCTTTACGTTGATTCCGAGTACGGAATTATCACCGACCCGACACAAAGTCCATGCCAGCTTGTCTGCGATGCAGGTCAAGAGACGTATTCGACAAGGCTGTCGATACTTCTTGGCTTAGCTGCAAAACGTGGAGGACGACATGAAGGAAGACACCCCACAAGAGATGAAATCTCTATTGGTGGAGTTCTCGGATGTATTCCAAGACCCACCGGCTGGGCTTCCACCAGAAAGACACATGGGCCACGCGATTCCGGTGCAACCGGAGGTGACTCCTCCGTTCAAATCCAAGTATCGCCTTAGTCTAGCAGAAAGGCGAGAGGCCGAATGCCAAATCAAAGATTACCTTGCAGAAGGGTGGATCGAGCCCAGTAGCTCACCGTACGGTGCACCGATCCTTTTTGTGAACAGAAAGGATGGTGATTTATGCATATGCGTGGATTACCAGGCGTTGAACAAGCTGACGGTGAAAAACTGATTCCCCTTACCGCGGATTGAGGACCTTGTGACCAACTCCAAGGCGCAAAAGTGTTTTCGTCCCTGGATTTGTCTCAAGGGTACCATCAAATCCGCATCACGGAAGATGATGTGCCCAAAACCGCGTTCCGAACGCACATGGGACACTATCAGTTCCGAGTGTTATGCTTCGGGCTTACAAATGCCCCAGCAACCTTCCAAGGACAAATGAACCGAACGTTCGCCAAGCAACTCAAATAATTTGTCTTAGTTTACCTGGACGACATCCTAGTTTTCTCCAAATCAATNACTCCAAGGCGCAAAAGTGTTTTCGTCCCTGGATTTGTCTCAAGGGTACCATCAAATCCGCATCACGGAAGATGATGTGCCCAAAACCGCGTTCCGAACGCACATGGGACACTATCAGTTCCGAGTGTTATGCTTCGGGCTTACAAATGCCCCAGCAACCTTCCAAGGACAAATGAACCGAACGTTCGCCAAGCAACTCAAATAATTTGTCTTAGTTTACCTGGACGACATCCTAGTTTTCTCCAAATCAATGGAAGAGCACATAGAACATCTTCACGAAGTCCTCGCAATCCTTCGGGAAAAGAAGTTCTATGCGAAAGTGAGCAAGTGCAAGTTTGCAAAAGATTAGTTCAAATACCTTGGACACATCTTCGGCAAGGATGGCATCCGTGTCGATCCACGAAAGGTCCAAGCCGTTGTGGACTGGCCACGCCCTGAAAATGTTGGGTAGATTCGGTCTTTCCTCGGCCTTGCACACTACTTCCGACTGTTTATGCAAGGGTATTCGACCCTAGTCGCACCGCTAACCAGGTTCACGCGAAAAGACGTGCGTTGGGAATGGACACCTGATTACGAGAACGCAATTCTCAAAGTCAAAGAGCTTCTATCCACGGCACCCTTCCTAGCTCTTCCGGATCCATCGAAACCGTGGGAGGTTTGATGTGATGCGTCGGTAGTAGGACTCGGAGCTGTCCTCATGCAGAACGATCATCCAGTTGCGTATGACAGCCGGAAGCTCATCCCTACGGAAACGCGATACACGACTGGGGATCAAGAACTCCTTGCGGTAGTACAAGCTTTCAAGATGTGGAGTTGCTACCTCGAGGGTGCGGAAGGGGGTGTGACGGCCGTGACCGACCATAATCCATTGGTGTTTTTCCGAACGCAACAAAACCTGTCAAGACGGCAGGCGTGTTGGAGCAAGTACCTGATTCAATTCTCGTTCACATGGGAATATCGGCCAGGACGCATCAATGTGGCCGATCCACTAAGCAGACAGCTTGTTGAACTTAAAGCAACCATCGAGGTCAGTGGGTGTTTTGTGTCCATTGCAATAGCAACAGTACAACCACCAGATCCCCGTGTACCTCTGCGGCAACCACCACGAGAGATTATCCATTACAACGGTTTTGTAAACAGGATCCGGAAGGGATACTGTGTGGATTCTTGGTTTCAAGACTCTAAACATCTGGACAAGTACCTCTTGGTGGAGGCCGCAGGAATCTTTTGGCACGGAGAACAAGTTGATGTGCCAAACTTGGAAGACCTTCGAGCAAAGGCTATCTTCAAGTTCCACGACCCGCTGGTCGCAGGTCATGTGGGACCTCGAAAGACCGGACAGGCACTCTCGGACCACTATTGGTGGCCAGGATGGAGTGTCAATGTCCGTAAGTATTGCATGAGATTCGACCCATGTCTTCGGAATAAGGTTAGTAACAAGAAGCCTGCTGGACTCCTCAAACAGCTTCCCATTCCTGGGACTTCATGGGAGTGCGTCAGCATGGACTTCATTACTGGTCTTCTGGACACGGCCCGTGGCCACGATGTAATACTAGTGGTTGTGGATCTTTTGACGAAGATGACACACTTCATTCCTAGAACCACAGACGTGAATGCAGAGGAGACCGCTCGTCTCTTCTTTGAGGGTGTCGTAAAGTACCACAGCTTGCCGTTGCGCATTATCTCCGATCGAGATCAAAAATTGGCTAGTAATTTCTTGCAAAAGATACACGAGTACTTCGGCAGTGAGTCACAAATGTCGACAGCATTTCACCCTCAAACTGACAGACAAACAGAGCGCATGAATCGCACTCTGGGGCAGATGCTCCGCAAGTACGTGGACCCTGCCATGCATGATTGAGACAAATTCCTAGCACCGGTAGAGTTTGTGGTGAACAACTCGGTGAACGAGTCCACGGAGTTCACACCGTTCGTGTTGAATAGTGGTCGGCATCCGGTGGTACCCTCTTCATTGGTGAAGATTGGGAGCACAGAAGGACAGGTTCCTTCCGCTCAAGCCTTTGCCGAGCGCATCGACTCCTTGTTCTAGGAGACGAAGGGTCACCTTCAAGCAGCTCGGCAGCGACAAAAGGCATATGCCGACAAAGGTCGCCGGGAGGTCTCGTTTGACATTGGTGACAAAGTGCTGCTTAGAAATAAAAACCTTTGGCTGAAGCCTCCAGGGGCAAGAAATCTTCTACCAAAGTGGATTGGGTCATTTCCCATTGTGGCACGCATCGGGCCAGTGGCATACCGATTGCTACTTTCGCCGAGTATGAAAATGAATGACGTGTTCCATGTGAGCCTGCTGGCTCCATACACGGCAGGCGGAACCGATCAGCCACCGCCAGCAGTCCTTGCTGCTAACGGCCAATACGAGGTCCTTCGCCTACTCCAGCACCGAGAACGTACTCTTCAGTCACGCGTTGTTAAGGAGAACCTCGTTCTTTGGGCCGGTTGTGGACCTGAACATAATTCATGAGAGCCCGAATCTCGATTGCCCACAGGGGTGGTCAACAAGTACTAGAGCGAGCTTGCAGCTTGCACAGATCGACGCGTGGCAGGAGGTACCACCTGAACGCGGAAAAAGTGAACAACATTCCCACAGGGCAGCATTCATGGACAGAGACCATATGAGGTTGGGGACGCCCAACATCTTTGTCGCGCGGACGCTCTCGGCTAAAGGGGGGAGGCCGCTCGCCGTGCTGACCTACAAGCTACAGCTTAGGTCTAAGTACCATGCACGTGTTCATGTCTAGCTGGTGATTGAAATTATTAATCTTCATTCACAATGTTGATGACTCACTGACTGACAATCCTACTTGTTTTTCATGAACCGGGACGGTTCATAATAAGTGGGGAGGAATGTAGCGGGAGGGCCGGTTCGGCCCTCCCTCCTCAAGGAAGCGAGGGGTGGTTGTGCACCACCCCTCGTATCAGCGAGGGCTGGCCGGCGGCCAGCACTTCGCTGGCCACCAGCCAGCTCGCTGCAGCTAGAAATCAAAGCGGTAGGTTGGGGCAGCATGCGTTGTTGATGCAGCGTGCGGGCTTCCACGCTCGTTGCTGAAGTCTGCTGCCCCCTCAATCTGCTGCTCTAGAGCCTAAGTCTGGAAGCTCTGGGTTTGTTACTCAGAAGTGTGCGCGCCAGTGTTAGCGCCAGAAAGCAGCTGAAAACTTGAAAAGACTGATTAGCAATGAGAAAATGAACAATGAGACACAATGGGAGACCCCTCCAAGAACTAGCCTCCCCCCCAGCTCTGTAGAGCTTGTTACTGAGTTCACCAGCCAATCAGAAATTACGTATTTTCAGGCTGGCATGTTTTCTCGGTGAGGCCTGCCAGACGGCCGACAGCCCAATACCTGGACGTCGTCTGTTTTGCCTGAAAATTGGACCATATCATAATACCAATGCTGCGAATAAAGCCTTGCGGTCAGAATCAGCTAATAAAATAGTAGCGAGGAGTTATGGCGGCCTGAACCCAAGTAGTGCCTACAATGGTCTATGATGCCGAACAGGGCCATGCAACAGGCAACAAGGACCCTAGGCAGCGCATGACGATGCAGACGAGATAGGACATGCTGGATGCATGCACACAGCAACTGCGGTGGCCATGACCGCTGGCAGCGCGACCGCCGAGGAGGCCTGCCGATGGAGCTGAACACGTCGCCGGAGAGGGGAGGCTTCATCAAACTGCGAGAAGACCTCAGTGTGAGTCGGCTCCACCGGACGACACTCCATCAGCGTCGAGTCTCGCCGTCAGTCATTTGCACGCTGATGTACACAAGCCGAGAGGACACAACAGAGCACAATGAGAGCAAAAACCAACACTCCCCCATGACTCACAAGCGTAGTGTACATGGACGGGCAGAGACACGGTCAACATCCAGACTCCCCCAGGGCACGCAGAGACGCACGCACAGACCAAGAGAGAAAATCACGGACGCACGCCGACTGAACTCACAGTCTTCATGAACGAGTCCCGCTTCAGTGCCTTGGTGAGGAAGTCAGCCAGCTGCCGTGCTATGTCAACCCACACGATGCTGATGCTGCCGTCGTGCAACAACGAACGCAGATAGTGATACTCAACATTGATGTGCTTTGTGAGAGTGTGATGCACACCGTCATTGTCGGCAATGGCCATGGCACTCTCATTGTCACAATGCAAGGTGATGGATGCAACAGACTGACGCAACTCGGACAACACACGACGCAACCACACACTCTCACACGCGCTTGAGCCAAGTGCCATGTACTCAGCCTCAGCAGTGCTGCGTGTAATGCACCCCTGCTTACCACTGCGCCAGGACACAGCTGTGCCGCCGATCAGGAAGATCCAGCCTGTGCGACTCTTACCGTCTGGACTACCGGCCCAGTCACTGTCGGTGTAGCCCACTACAACGACGGACCGCTGGCGGCGGAACATGAGACCTCGCCGAGGGGTCGAGAAGACATAGCGCAGCACTCGGATCGCGGCCTCGTAGTGGAGGTGATGCGGCTCTTGAGAGAACTGGGCCAGGAGGTTGACGGCGAACGCGATGTCTGGACGCGTTGTCGTTGCCAGGAACATCAGTGACCCGATGACTCGCAGATACGTGGTCACATCAACTGGCTCCCCCACAACAACTGGGTCAGGACTCTTCAGCTTCACCTGGCCATCGGGTGACATGGTCGAAGATGCGCTGGACACGAGGGGCAGGTCCTCGGTGAAGCAAGCGGACAGGGTCTGCACATAGGCAGCCTGGTGGACGTGTAGGATGCCCTGGGAGCGATCATGCTTGAGCTCCATGCCAAGGAAGACTAGGGCAGACCCGAGATCCTTCATCGGGTAGGCGGCGTGCAGCAAGTCCTTGACACGCTGGATGGTGGCCGTGTCTGGCGACGCAATGAGGAGATTGTCAACGTATACCAGAACTGCGGCGAAGGTCTGACCTCGTGGGCTGAGAAACAGTGCGGGGTCAGCGGTACTGCGCTGGAGACCGCCACGGAGAAGTGTGCTGCTGATCTCCTGGTTCCAGCACCGAGGCGACTGCTTCAAGCCATAGAGGGCCTTCCGCAGCCGCCAGACTCTCCCAGTATCGTCGTCGAAGCCTGGGGGCTGCACCATGTAGAGCTCCTCACCCTCCAGTGAGCCATGGAGGAGCGCATTGCTCATGTCCATCTGATGCAGCTCCCACCCATGCTAGGCAACCAGGCTGAAGAGCACCCGGCTTGTGGAGAACCGACTGACTGGGGCGAAGATCTGGTCGTAGTCGACCCCAGGGACCTGAGCAAACCCCTTTGCTGTGAGGCGGGCCTTGTACTTGTCCAAGGACCCGTCAGGCTTCCACTTGCGCTGCAAGACCCACTTGGCGCCAATGGCCTTCGGACCTGAAGGGAGGTAGACGAAGTCATACACGTGGTGCTGCCGGATAGCAGCGAGCTCCTCGGCGTAGGCAGCATCCCAATGTGCGGCCTCTGGAGAGGCTTGAGCCTCGCGTAGGGTGGCTGGGTTCGCCGGGCGTGCTGTGGACCGGACTGAGAGGGCGTGTGCATCACGAGCTTCAGGTGGGATGCGGGCGAGTGAAGCCATGACAGCGTGCCGATGCTCGTGATGGAGCGTGGTATAGCCCAGTGCAGAGCTGGGGTGAAGGTCGGAGATGATGGCCGAGGTGGTCAGGCTGAGAGCCTTCGTGACAGGGTCCCCACTCACGACCGTGGGAGTGGAGGAGACACGTGGAGCCACAGGGGGTCAAGGCGCCTTAGGACGCGGTGCGCCGGTCTGCGCGCTCACTGTCGGCGGAGGTCGGAGGCTGCTGCCTGGGCCACGTGTGTAGCGCGATCGGGCAAGAGATGGCACTAAGTCCGACGGGCCAACGGAGGCGGACGGGGCTATTGGCCCCTCCGAGCCAGCGGACGCAACAGGCCCTGCTGGCCCGAAGGGGCCAGCGGAAGCGATTGGGACTGCTGGCCCAGAGGGGCCAGCGGAAACGACCGGGGCTGCTGGTCCGGAGGGGCCAGCAGACGCAACCGGGACTGCTGGTCCGGAGGGGCCAGCGGACGAGGCGGGGACTGTTGGTCCCGAGGGGCCCGCGGACGCAACTTGGGCTCCTGGCCCGGAGGGGCCAACGGATACGACCGGGGCTGCTGGTCCGGAGGGCCCAGCGGGCGCGACCGGGACTGCTGGTCCAGATGGGCCAGCGGACGCAACGGGGACTGCTGGCCCCGAGGGGCCAGAGGACGCGACTGGAGCTGCTGGCCCGGAGGGGCCAGCGGACACAACCAAGGCTGCTGGTCCGGAGGGGCCAGCGGGCGCGACCGGGACTGCTGGTCCGGAGGGGCCAGCGGACACGACGGGGACTGCTGGCCCCCAGGACATGACAGGGGCTACCGGCTCAGAGGGACGGAGTGCTGTGTCACCCGAAAGTGACAAGACGGAGGACGGAATCACCACTCCCCCATGCGACGGGAGGGACACGGACGAGCCGGAGTGAATGAGGTCGCGGGGAAAAGGGTCCTCGAAGAAGAGGACATCGCGGGACTCGACGATGCAGTGCCAAGACGGATCCTAGAAGCGCCAGGCCTTGGATTGAGTAGACACGCCGAGGAAGGTGCAGGGGCGTCCGCGGGGGGCGAGCTTGCTGCCCTGCTGTGGAGCGGGCAGCCACACCATGGCTACGCAGCCCCAGACGCGAGCCGGGCGGAGATCAGTGCGCCGACCGCACCAGTGTTGGTAGGGCGTGGACTGGCGGGGAAGGGGACCATGGGGAATCCGGTTCCAAACCCAGGTCATGTCGGCCATGGCTTCAAAACAGAAGCCATCGGAGAGACCGGACTCGACCCGCGTGGTGCGGACGGCGTCGGCCATGGTACGGTTCCACCGCTCGGAGACGCCGTTCTAGGCGGGTGTGTGGGGCACAGACATCTCATGGTGGATCCCGCGGAAGGCGAGAATGGTCGTGGCCTCACCCATGTACTCTCCACCGCGATCAGAGCGAAAGCGGCGAAGAGGGCGTTTACACTCGCGCTCCGCGAGGACAAGCCAGTCCTGAATGGCGCGGGCGACATCGCTCTTCTACCGGAGGCAGAAAACCCAGCGGTAGCGAGAATAGCCGTCCGTAAGGGTGAGGACATAGCGGCCATGCTCACCGACGAACGCGGTGGGGAGAGGGCTCATGACGTCCGATTGGACAAGGTCAAGAGGGGCGGACGCACGTGAGGAAGACAAGGGGTACGTGGACCGGTGCATCTTCCCCTGAGCGCAGGCAATGCACTCAGTGGGGCACGGGAGAGGGAAAGTCTCCGGGTCAAGGCCCTTGGCCGGCTGGGTGCGGAGCATGCTCTCACCGGCGGCGGAGTGGACGTGGCAAGGGCGGCGATGCAAGAGGCGGGTGTGCTCGGAAGAAAGTGTACTGGTGACAAACACATGGCCTGTGGCGGCCGACGGGGGAGAGACGGGAGAGGAAGAGGAGAGGCGAGGAACATGCCACACGTTGCCACGGGCGGTGGCGTGTAATACGAAAAGACCAGACGCACGCAACGACACAGTGCCAACACCACGCGAGTGTACAATGTCCATGCTCATGCGTTCAAGGGCAGTCACGGGCAGGAGGCTGAGCTCGAGACCAGGGACGAAGAGGACATCGGTCAGAAAGACGTCACCGGCAGGACCACGTAAACAAACGACGCCACCACCACGGACTGGCAACACTTGTCTGGAGCCCGTCCGGACACCGGAGACATCACCTACAGGACCGAGCATACAGAAGGCCGTACGAGAGGCCGTCATGTGATGTGTGGCCCCGGAGTCGATGATCGAGGTCTCAGCAGGGTCGTCGACAGGGGTCGCCAGATTGCTAACGGTCACATGGCAGCAAGCAAGGGACGCGGACGCGGTGGAAGGGGGCGCAAAACGAGACTGCCAATCGTCAAGCCACGCAATGTCGTCTAGGAAGGGGGTAAAGGATACAACGGGAGATGACGAGACAGACGAAGAAACGGGGCAGGACCGCAGCTCAGTCTCAGTCATGCAGTGCTGGGCAGGAGGGCAGGAGGTGACGCAACTCGCACTTCCCTGGGGAGGAGGACGAGGCAGGCCAAGCTGGAGCGCGATGTACTGCTCTAGTTGACGCTCACGGGAGGACGGCCTGGGAGTGTAGGCGGAGTGTGGAGTGACGGCGCCGGAGCCCGAGTAGTAGGAGGACGGAGCCGGTGAAGGAAGCGGAAGCGCCGATGGCTGTGAGTAGTACTGCTGCGGCGTGGGTGTCTGCGAGACTGGCAGAGTTGTCGGAGAGGCAGAGCTACTGGACGAGGTCGGAGTCTCAGGGCCAGCAGTAGTGACGGCAACAGTGGCAAGACGGCGCTCCCGCAAGCGACGCAAGGTGGCGATGACACGCGCCTCATCCGTTGGGAAAGGGCATGTGTACCACCCGTGCCCGGGCGGGCCACAGTTGTGGCAGACCGAGCCACCACCGCTGGACCCGATCGACGACTGCTGCTGCTGCTGCTGCGACGGACCCTTGCCTTTCTTGTTCCGACGCTTCTTCTTCTTTCCCGAGGACGAGGAGGTAGCTGTGGCGGGGGAGGCGACGGCCACGGAGACAACGGCAGGGGAGGCGACGGCAGGGGATGCAAGGGCCTGCATGCGTTGGAGCTGGGACTCTTGGCGAGCTTCCACAATGCGGAGGAAGAGCTCATACGCCCAAGGCATGAGGGTGCCCTGGGCCGCCATGGTGGAGAGGAAGTCCTGGGGGTAGTGGAAGAAGATGTCCGCGTACGTGTTGGTGGTGCCGCGCTTGATAGTGAGAAGCCCAGACAAAGGAGGCGGAGCAGATGTACCGAGACGACGAAGGATGTCCTCTGCCCGCTGCCAGTAGGCAGTGACCGTCTCGGTCTCTTCCATGTGCAAGGAGTTGAAATCCCGGAGCAGACGGCTTATCCCAGCGTCGCTGAACAGGCGATGGGGCCTGGTGAGGACGTGCCAGGCGACTGCAGGGTCTGGAGTGTCGCCAGTGGTGAAGTCGCCGAGGAAAGGCTCTAGGGCCAAGCGGGAAGCCGGAGGGACGACTGGGACAAGGGCACAAACAGCGCGACCACCGTTATACAGCTGGTCGGCCTGGGTGGGTTCGTAAGGGAGGGTGTAGTATGCCCACAAACCCTCACCTTCCGGAAGCTAAGCTCCCAGCTCTGGCTCCGGCGGCGTCTCAAAGTCCTTCTGCCTGTGGCCAGTACCCAGAGTGGGGCCAAGGACGGAGGTCACTGTCTACCACTGGCGCAGAGTCTGCTGTTGTGCCAGGTAGTATGTGGAAGTAGACACGGCTGGACTGGCATGCCCTAGAGGGAAGAACGATAGGGGCACACTGGTGGGAGATTGGGAGGCTACTAGTTGGAGCGCTACAAGCTGCTGCGTCAAGGCGGCGAGCTGTTGCTGAAGAGCAACGAGGGGGTCACGGTTGCCGCCAACGATACCAGTGGGCTGCTGCTGCTGCTGCCGTTGCGGCAGCGGTAGTTGTCGCGGCTGCTACTGGTGCTACTGCTACTGTTGCTGCTATTGTTGCTGCTGCTGTTGCTGCTGTTGCTGCTGCTGCTGCTGCCGCTGCTACTGCTATTGTTGCTGCAACTACTGCTGCTGCTGCTGCTGCCGCTGGTGTTGCTGCTGCTGCCGCTGGTACTGCTGCGACGACTGCTTCTGCTGCTACGGCTGCTGCCGCTGCTGTTGCTGCCTCTGCTACTGTTGCTGTTGCTGCTGTTACTGTTGTCGTTGTTACTGCCGCTGTTGCTACTGCTGCTGCTGCTATGGCGACAGCTGCTACTGCTGCGGCTGGTGCTACTGCTGCTGCAGGCGCTGCAAGAAAGCGGGGGTAGGGGTCCCTCAAACAGAGGAGGACCCCTCCTGACCAGGACTATCAGCCATGGACGCGTGTCCCTTCGTTTTTTTTTTGTGCTGCTGATGTCAGCAATGACGTCAGCTGCAGATAGCTGCCGTCAGCAAAGACTACTGAGTGTCAGTGCTACTGTTGTCCCCCTTTGGTTTCCTTTTTCTTGTTTTTTTTGTTGATGACGTCAGCAGTGACGTTAGTAGTGACGTCAGCAGAGAGGTGCTGACGTCAGCAGCTGTTGCTGCTACAGTCGCTGCAGTTGCTCCTGCTGCTACTGGTGCTGCTACCGCTGCTGTTGCTACTGCTGCTGCTACTACAGTGGCTGCAGCTACTGCTGATGCTGTTGCAGCTGCAGTTGCAGCTGCAGCTGCTATTGCTGCTGCTGCTACTGCTGCTGCTGCTACTGCTGTTGCTGCTGCTGCTGATGTTGCTACTGCTGCTGCTGCTGCTACTGCACGCTGCTGCTGCTGCTACTGCTGCTTCTCTTGTTTCTGCTGTTATTGGTGCACGCTGTTGCACGCTGCTATAGCTGCTACGTGCTGCAGCTACAGCTCGCTGCTGCTACAGGCTGCTGCTGCACGCTACGGGGTTGGGGGATTTGTTCTTCCTCTTCCTTTTTTTTCGTTTTCTCTGTCTCGCGGGCAGGTGCTCGCTGGCAGCGATCAGCGGGCTACTGCTCGCTGACAGCGAATAGCGAGCTACTGCTCGCTGGAAGCGAGCAACGGGCTGCTGCTCGCTGGTAGCGAGCAGCCGGCTGCTGCTCGCTGGTAGCGCGCAGCGCACTGCTGCTCATTGGCAACGAGCAACGGGCTGCTCCACCCTGGCAGCGGCGAGCTACTGCTCGCTACGGGCTGCGAGCAGCAGCAGCCGCTGCGGGCAGTTGCTGTTGCTGCTGTGGCTTGCTGCTACGACTGCTGCAGCCTGCTGCTGTTGCTGCTGCACGCTGCTGCAGCTGCTGCTTACTGCTGCTGCTTGCTTGCTGCTGCTGCTACAAGGAGCTGCTGCTACTGCTGCTGCAAGCTGCTGCTGCTGCTAGCTGCTGCTGTGTGCTGCTGTAAGCTGCTGCTGCTGCTGCTGCTATTTGCTACTGTCACCCACACCTGGAGGACGTCGCCGCGTGCGTCATCGCCAGCAAGCGCCTGACGTGGCCGGCCGCTCACCTCCTCGCGTCCAACGTGGGGGTCAGTGCTGCCGGAAAAAATCCAACAGCATTTCCCCTGGCCCAGTGGCCATCAGAAAAACTCTGACGTCGCCACCAGGCGGGTCAATGCTGCCGGGAAAAAACTGGCTGCATTTCCCCTGCACTGGCGCGTATGGAGACCCGCCGGCGTTGTCTGGCACTTGTACGCCAGTCTTCTGCTGTTGCCGCTACGCTCTGGCTCTGATACCAAGCTAGAAATCTAAGCGGCAGGTTGGGGCAGCATGCGTTGTTGATGCAGCGTGCGGGCTTCCACGCTCGTTGCTTAAGTCTGTTGCCCCCTCAGTCTGCTGCTCTAGAGCCTAAGTCTGGAAGCTCTGGGTTTGTTACTCAGAAGTGCGCGCGCCAGTGTTAGCACCAGAAAGCAGCTGAAAACTGGAAAAGACTGATTAGCAATGAACAATGAGACACAATAGGAGACCCCTCCAAGAACTAGCCTCCCCCCCAGCTCTGTAGAGCTTGTTACTCAATTCACCAGCCAATCAGAAATTACCTATTTTCAGGCTGGCAGGTTTTCTCGGTGAGGCCTGCCAGACGGCCGACAGCCCAAAACCCGGGAGTCGTCTGTTTTGACTGGAAATTGGACCATACCATAGTACCGACGCTGCAAACGCAGCCGTGCGGTCAGAATCAGCTAGAAAAATAGTAGCGAGGAGTTATGGCGGCCTGAACCCAAGCAATGCCTACGATGGTCTATGATGCCGAACAGGGCCATGCAACAGGTAACAACGACCCTCGGCAGCGCATGACGATGCAGACGCGATAGGATGCGCTGGACGCATGCAGACAGCAACTGCGGTGGCCGTGACCGCCGACAGCGCGACTGCCGAGGAGGCCTGCCGATGGAGCTGAACACGTCGCCGGAGAGGGGAGGCTCCAGCGAACTGCGAGAAGACCTCAGCGTGCGTCCGCTCCACCAGAGGACACTCCATCAGCGTCGAGTCTCGACGTCAGTCATCTGCACGCCAATGTACACAAGCCGGGAGGACACAACAGAGCACAATGAGAGCAAAAACCAACAACTGCCGGTCGGCTGGACGGCCGGTGGCCAGCCAAGCGACCGGTCGGCCAGCGGCCGGCCAGCCGCCAGCCGCCGATCGCGGCCTCAACCGGATCGGCGGTTGAGAGGCCATGAGGGCCTCGAGGGCAAGGCCTCGTGGCCTTGTGCCCTCGTCCCCCTCGCCCTCCTTGCAAAACAAGCAAGCGAGGACGAGGGATAGGGGGAGCGAAGGTGAGGTCGAGAGAGAGCTGGCGCGAAATCGCCAGCGTGCCTCGCACGGGAAGATTTCACACCAGAACGGCAAAGCGTAAATCAGAGTTCGTTCTCGACGAACTTCGACATAAAATAAACGAAAAAACTTGTGCGAACACACGAGTTTGAGGTAAAAAACCCCCGGTTTGGGTCCGAAAACCAGGTGTTTGGTTAAAACGGAAATGGGCCTCCGGAGACTCGAAATATTCGAGTCTTCCTGCTCTGGGTCGTTGATGACGATTGCCCCTCAGTCATGCGAAGGGGGTAAACCCCTGACGCGGATTGAGAACGCCATTCTGCGAACTCCGACGACGACTTCAGAGCAGGAGCTGGAGACACGAATCGTTTTATTTATGTTGTATTTCTCTTCATATGCATACTTTATTTGCATGGGTGCAACGTTTGATGACATTTATGTGCTCTTGGCCCGACATTTTTAGTGATCATCGATGGAGGTATTTACGTAACTTTACTTGTTTGTTGGTGTCGACCGATATAGTTCGCGCGAACATGATGAGTAGGTAGTCGGGGCGTGTTTTCCCGCGATACATCATCAATGTGCATTTCACATAAACATCTTCACGCATAACAACTCTCTCTAGCGTGGCAATGTATAGTTTTTTTTTAAACCTAATGCTGCTGTTGTCGCTCGGCGGCGGTTTACGTAGCCGTCTAACATGTCCTTTATTTTTTCGATCAGGATGGTGCAATATTACGTGGTTTGGATTCTTGACGATGTTTTATACGGACCCGTCCCTAGTCGGCCTCGACCCCATGACTTGCACGGTCCTGCTTTAAGAGAATCCGCGAAACAACGCGATGGACTTCTGAGCATGGGCAGCTTTCGCTATATGTGCTCGTACGTGCATCGCGGCATCTCCGACGTCATTGCCGGTGAAGGCATAGGAAACTCTATAATTTCATATGGTCGACGTTTCCTCTGCTGTTAGAGACGCCCTATGAGCTAACAATATATATATATATACAATGTCTAACCCGTCACATGTAAAAATCGACAACAACGATGCGAGCAAGTCTGGACGTCAGACACAGCGGACCCGATGTCCGGAGTTGTGTACGGTATGCTTTTATTGAAACTGGGTTTCACCAATGTGCGATACAAAATATTATCGTCATCTTGCGCCCACTTTTTAAAGTGGGGGCAAGACGTCGATAAAATTTCATCCGTACTGGGCGTCCTAGCCATAATTCCCCGAAGCACCAAAAGTGGGGGCGACCTGGTCATGACTTTCGGGAATGTGGGCGACCCAGCCATTTTTCTGAGAATGGGGGCGTCTCAGACATGCTGGAGCGAGAATGGGGGCAACGAGGAAAACGCAATAATAGCAGGGTTTTGAAAAGGGCACGCAAAAATGTCACTTTTCTGTCGGGGCACGCAAAAATGTCACTTTTTCTGCGGGGCACACAAAATTGTCACTTTTTCTGCGGGGCACGCAAAAATGTCACTTTTTTGGAGGGGCACGCAAAAATGTCACGTTTTCGGAGGGGCACACAGAAATGTCACAAAACGATCCTGTCACTTTCCGGAGGGGCACACAAAAATGCCACGTTTGATGTGGTTGCGCCACATCAGCATTACATTCATCGACGTACATTTTTCTAGTGTTGGTCACTTTTTGTTCTTTCTCTCCCTGTAAAAAGTAGACAACTGATCCTTTCGCGAAGATAGAAGTTAGCACTTAAAGATTCTCACAGGACAAAACAGGACCCGAACTACGAGTCCTACTCTTTGTCGCTCGCTTGAACATGCCTTGGTCAACCTTTCGCTCCTCTTTCCTTTTTTCTGAAAACGCAGAAATAGCATGGTTTCTGAAAGGGCACACAAAAATGTCACATTTCACATGTGCACACAAAAATGTCACTTTTCTCAGAGACTAAAAAGTTTCAAATTTTTGGCACATGAAATTACTTTCTTCTAAGCATGTTCCTTGTTAATATTTCCAACACTTGTGTTGAATCAATGCTCCTCAAACACATCCAAGAGTGTCCCTATATCGATTAGAATTCCATTATCCACACTTCCTCGAGAAGCTTGCGAGGGGAATATTTTCCTTGTACGTTATCGTACACGACTATTTAATACATTATTATGGTGCCACACAATAGGGGTATGTTTTTGTGAAATTACTTACATTCCATGTGTGACATGTGGAAGCACTCAGAAAGAGCATACATTTGCAGTCGGTTTGCTTAATACATTATTATGGTGCCTCCATTTTTTGCAAAATTGTGACATTTTTGCGACATGTAAGCAACTTGTTCTAAGCAAACCGACTTCAAATGTATGCTCTTTCAGAGTGCTTCCACATGTCACATATGGAATGTAAGTAATTTCACAAAAAAATACCCCTATTTTGTGGCACCATAACAATGTATTAAATAGTCGTGTACAATAACGTACAAGGAAAGTATTCCCCTCGCAAGCTTCTCGAGGAAGTGTGGATAATGAAATTCTAATCGATATAGGGACACTCTTGGATGTGTTTGAGGAGCATTGATTCAACACAAGTGTTGGAAATGTTAACAAGGAACATGTTTATAAGAAGGTTATTTCATGTGCCAAAAATTTGAAACTTTTTAGTTTCTCTGAAAAAAGTGACATTTTTGTGTGCACATGTGAAATGTGACATTTTTGTGTGCCCTTTCAGAAACCATGCTATTTCTGCGTTTTCGGAAAAAGGAAAGAGGAGCGAAAGGTTGACCAAGGCATGTTCAAGCGAGCGTCAAAGAGTAGGACTCGCAGTTCGGGTCCTGTTTTGTCCTGTGAGAATCTTTAAGTGCTAACTTCTATCTTCGCGAAAGGATCAGTTGTCTACGTTTTACAATGAGAGAAAGAAAAAAAAGTGACCAATATTAGAAAAATGTACGTCGATGAATGTAATGCTGATGTGGCGCAACCACATCGAACGTGACATTTTTGTGTGCCCCTCCGGAAAGTGACAGGATCGTTTTGTGACACTTTTGTGTGCCCCTCCGAAAATGTGACATTTTTGTATGCCCCACCAAAAAAGTGACATTTTTGCGTGCCCCGTAGAAAAAGTGACAATTTTGTGTGCCCCGCAGAAAAAGTGACATTTTTGCGTGCCCCGACAGAAAAGTGACATTTTTGCGTGCCCTTTTCAAAACCCTGCTGTTATTGCGTTTTCCTCGGGGGCGACTTACAAAGTCGCCCCCGCATGGTCATCCTCTCTCGTTATCATCCAAGGTTTCGGTACCGTCGATTCTTCCGGGGAGGACTACTCCGTCGTATTCGGTTGGTACGTGATCACTGGGGCCCCGCTACCGCGGGGCCCCAGCGACAACGGCAAAAAACACTAAAACCCACAACCCATAGGACTATTTGAATTGCCAGCAGGACGCTGTATTCGTTGTCGTCTTTTGGTTATCCCTAGGTTGTTTGGAAGCCAGTGCAGTGGCTTGCACTGCACTGCGTTAGAACTGCACCGCACTGCGTTTCCAAAATCTGCGTCTGACAGTGATGGCCACCACACGTCTCCTTGAATCCGGTGCGAGCGCACGTGCGGCTCGTGCGGCGGAATGCGCTGCGATTCCCAGCAGTAACAGAAGCAGCAGCAAGAGTTGCAAGAGCTGTAGTGGCTGGGATCAGCGCCACCGCAGACTTGCATCACACAGCGTCTTCGCGGTCGGCCCTGGACCCGCCGACTACTTTCCCGCCACCACGCCGTGCAGCAGCAGCAGCAGCGGCTGCAGCAAGAGCAGCTGCGGCAGAAGCAGCAGCAGCAGCAGAAACAACAGGTCCGGCGTCAATAGTCGACACAGAACGTGCGCCATCGGCACATCGGTCTCATCCTCCGTAGATGCCGAAGCAGACAGGTTGGGGTTGCTTCGCGGGAAGCTTCTCGGAGAATGCTCCACATGGGGCATCGGGGGGCCCGCCGATTGGTTCTTTGAGGCGCGTGATGCTGACGCACTGCAGCAGGTGCTGAGGTCAGCATTAGTTAACTGGTGATCCTGTTGGTGGGGTGGTTATGTTGTGGTCGGATGGTGATCCGGTTGTGAGATGGTGATTCTGTGGTGGGGTGGTTATTCTGTGGTGNTGGGGTGGTAACTCTGTGGTGGGGTGGTAACTCTGTGGTGGGGTGGTAACTCTGTGGTGGGGTGGTAACTCTGTGGTGGGGTGGTAACTCTGTGGTGGGGTAGTTATCCTCGGTTTCCCAGGGCTGAGGTACAGCCGAGGAAGTTTGAAGGGCTGACATTGACAGTGACGGAGGTTGAAGCCATGGATCCGTGACAGGGTGGCTTTTGGTTCCCGAAGGCGGATGCACTTCAGTAAGGCAGAAGGAGTCGCAAGGGGTGTGTTTGAGATCCAGGGCTTGGATGGAGGATTGCACTTTCTTTTCTGTTGAAGGAGAGCAGGAGGAAAGCCAGTGAAGGAGTAAAACACACACCACTGCTAAGAGTGGGACAAATCTAAGGTATTTCTATATCCACCTGTCGATATGTCCGTCCGTCCATCCGTCTGTCCGTCCGTCCATCCGTCTGTCCGTCCGTCCATCCGTCCGTCCGTCGACCCTCCGTCCGTCCATCCGTAGGTCCGTCTTTCTTTCGATCTGTCCATCCGTCCGTCCGTCCGTCCGTCCGTCCGTCCGTCCGTCCGTCCGTCCGCCTGTCCGTCTCTGTCCGTCCATCCGTCCATCCGTCCGTCCGTCCGTCCGTCCGTCCGTCCGTCCTTCCGTCCGTCCGTCCGTCCGTCCGTCCGTCCGTCCGTCCGTCCGTCCGTCCGTCCGTCCGTCCGTCCGTCCGTCCGTCCGTCCGTCCGTCCGTCTGTCCGTCCGTCTGTCCGTCCGTCCGTCCGTCCGTCCGTCCGTCCGTCCGTT
>SZWC01008117.1:31274-58862 GCA_023375785.1 Penium margaritaceum
ATGACATGAAGGAGCTCATTGCACATGTTAAGGAGGTGGTGCGTCGAGAACATGGAGTGGTGTTGCAGGAGGAGGTGCGCTTTGTCCCGAGTGAGTGATGTTTTTAATAGTCTGTACAAGCTTTTTGTCTCTACACTCAAACATCAGCTACTCACAACTGGTGGCTTCATTAAGCACTCAGAATCAAAGGCGTGCAAGTGTGAACAAGTCCCCATCCGACTCCTTGTACGTGCCGAATCAAGTGTCCTGGATCCTGATGGAGGAGGAGGTGCATAGGCGTGAGGAGGGTTGTTCTAGGCTGCACCATTGGTTTTTTGGTGCAACCTTCCATGAAATGACTTAGGTTACGTGGGGCAAGTGGTTAAGGTTGTGTAATGGGTGGAGTGTGCACTAGACTCTTATGGGGTGGGATGGATTCTATTCAGGATTTCCACTTTGGCTTTGTTTGCATGCCATGTTCTGCATTCTTCTCATTCATTGAGAGGATGCTCTGTATGCATTGGCATCCCCACGCATGAAAAGGGTTGGAACTTCACAATGTCATTGGACACCCGGTTGAAAGGCTTTCAATGTACGGGAAGAAAAAACCCAACGTCTTCCATATCTGGTGGCTTGCCTAGAGAAATGACTCTCAAAAGTAAGGGTATGTGTAATAGGAGGGCATGCATATGCTCCATTCAGAAAATCCAGGGGCTTCGGACCAATTTTAGTAGAACGTCCTCATTCAAAGACAGCTTCCTAGCACTGCTTTCGCTGGCGTGGCAGTACAAGCCGGCCAATTAACTCACTAGCACACACAGGTGAAGGTGAGAACAAAAAGGGGTTCGCTAGGGACACAAGTACAAGTGTCAGAAGCTGCAAATACTGAATTGTGCAGAGGGAGAGAGAGAGAGTGACAACTGAGGCCTGGACAACCTAAAAAATGTCACGGACCTAGTGGATGCACACACACACGGCGAACAAGGGCACTATTTTCTAGCAAGACAAAACAGTGGCAAAAACACAGTTTTGGCCATAACTCCCTACAGACACATCAGAACGACGAGCCGTTTGAACCAGAGCGGCCGCATCAACGAGATCTACATCTTGATATGCTACATGCCTATGTGCTGTCCCACAGCACGAATGTAAAAGATACGAGAGTCTTCTGGGCGCCCGTCACCGCCGGCCGCCGGTCTTCTACCACCGTCGCCAGTCTCAAGGATCTGCACGTGGATGGACAGAGCCGAGGGGTCACCGTAAGCCGTGTACGACACACACAACAACACTCCCCCATGACTGGAGGGCGAAACACGTCCATGCACATGCAGACACTAACGCTGTACAGAGTAGGAAACGCACAGACGCTGCAGGCAACAAACAGAGCACACGCAAGGTGGCACATGAGGAATCAACCTGCAACAGGGATGGGGCAGAGTCTCACGGAACGAGTGGCAGCATGAAACTTCGAACGACCCAGAGCCTTGGTCAGAAAATCCGCGCACTGCCTGTCAATGCCCACGTGGATGACTCGGATCTCACCACGATCAACCAGATTACGCACGAAGTGGTGCTCGACATTGATGTGCTTTGTGCGTGCATGGAACACACCTGAGTTCTTGGCGATGGCCTCCGCGCTCATGTTTTCACACTAGAGAACCACGAGGGGGAATGGACTGACGCAGTTCACGCAACAGACGGACGAGCCAGACACACTCCGCTGCATCGGCGCCTAAAGCAACGTAATCTGCCTCAGCAGTGCTGTGTGCGAAGCAGCCCTGCTTCCCACTTTGCCAGGACACTGCAGTGCCTCCAATGAGGAAGATGTAGCTGGTGCGGCTCATGCCATCTGGACTCCACGCCGAGTCACTGTCTGTGTATCCATCGAGCACAACGGACACCTGCTCGCGAAAGCACAGGCCGAAGCGTGCGGTGGATAGGATGTAGCGCACACACCGGACTGCGGCCTCCAGTGTTCGCTGGCGTGGAGCCTGTGAGAACTGGGCGAGGAGGTTGACAGTGAAAGCTGTATTGGGCCGTGTCGTGGTGGCCAAGTACATGAGCGAGCCGATGACTCGCAGATACAGGGTCACATCGACTGGCTCCCCCAGGTCAGCTGGGTCATCCACCTTCAAGGCAGCCTGCCCCTCAGGGGTCATGGGCGTGGAGGCTGTGCGGACGGCAGCGAAGAGGTCGGAAAAGCGCTCCCCCACAGTCTATGCGTAGCGTCTCTGATGGACACGGAGTGTGCGGCGGACACGGTCACGCACGATCTCCATCTCCAAAAAGACAGAGGCCTCACCAAGATCTTTCATCTTGTAGGCCGTGAGAGAACGGCCTTGGCAGTGTTCTTTGCTCCCAGGTCGGGCGAAGCGATCAGAAGATCGTCCACGTAGACGAGGATGGCAGCGAGCGGTGCTGGGGACTGTGAGNCTGATGGACACGGAGTGTGCGGCGGACACGGTCACGCACGATCTCCATCTCCAAAAAGACAGAGGCCTCACCAAGATCTTTCATCTTGTAGGCCGTGAGAGAACGGCCTTGGCAGTGTTCTTTGCTCCCAGGTCAGGCAAAGCGATCAGAAGATCGTCCACGTAGACGAGGATGGCAGCGAGCGGTGCTGGGGACTGTGAGAGGAACAGTGATGGGTCAGCATCACTCTGAACGTACCCATCGCGTCTCAGCGTGCTGGTGATCTCCTGATTCCAGCAGCGAGGTGACTGTTTCAGGCCGTACAAGGCCTTCTGCAGCCAGTACACGCGACCGGTACCATCCTCAAAGCCAAGTGGCTGGACCATGTAGATCTCCTCCTCAAGGTCCCCGTTCAGGAACGCGTTGTAGACATCCATCTGATGGAGTTCCCAGTCGTGCGGTGCCGCTTGGCTCAGCAGCATGAGCGTGGTCGTCATCCGGCCAACAGGGGCAAAGGTCTCGGTGTAATCCACGCCACGGACCTGAGAGAAGCCCTTTGCTATTAGGCGCGCTTTGTAGCGCTCCACAGTGCCCTCTGGTTTTAGCTTCTTGCGAAGAACCCACTAGGCCTTGATGGCCTTGCGGTTCTTTGGCAAGTCCACCAGCTCAAAGACGCCCTGCTCTCGGATGGCATCGCGCTCAGCCTGACAAGCAGCATGCCATTGCTCAGCGTCGGGGCTGACAAGGCCTCAGGCAGGCTAGTGGGATCGGGAGACAGCAGTGGTGCACTGCGTGTAGCCAGGGCGTATGCCGCAAAGGGAGGGTTGACCGTCACCATGGACTCAGCGGCATCTCGAGAGAGATCGTGCTCATGAGCAAGTAGTGCCATGCCGGTGGCACAGTCAGGGTGAATCTCAGTGAGGCCGCGAGTACTCAGGCCGAGGGCCTTCATGCCCGGGTCACCGCTGATGATGCTGCGTGCGGGGCGAGGGTGGAGGCGTCCGCCGGGTGCCCGTGTGTAAGGGTCCGACGGGGCAGGAGCAGTGGCCGCTGCCGACTCACATGGCGGTGTGGATCGCACGGCAGGCGTACCACTAGAGGCTGGCGGCGCCTCAGTAGTCGGGGACGGCCCCATGGAAAATGCAGGCATGTCCGCGGCCGGAGGCTGAGAAGGCTAAGAGCCAAACACGGACGCGGACACAGGATCAGGCAGGGCCTCAGATATGGAATCAGACACAGGATCAGGCAGGGCCGCAGACGCAGAAGCAGGCTTGGACGCGGACTCGAGCACGGGCGAGAGCGGAGAGGGGGCGGAGGAGCAAGTTGTAGATGGGATAGGGTTGGGGGTGCCGGTGGGCGTCGCCTCTGGGGATAGCACCGGGGGTGTCGGCGACGGAGTAACCATACTGGTCGGGGGCACCGTGCCAACCGTGACAGGAGCCTCCCCCACACTATGGGACCCAGCACACCCAGGGGGATGAGCAGCACAGAGAGCGTGGATGTAAGGCGAGATGCTCAAAGAAGAGAGCGTCACGAGACTCCACAATGCGGCGTCGCTCAGGGTCCCAGAACCGCCAGGCCTTCAACCGCGGGGCGACGCCGACAAAGGTGCAGATGCGGCCACGCGGAGAGAGCTTACTCTCCTGTTGCTCCGGTGTGAACCAGACGCAGGCAAGAGAGCCCCAGAGACGGGCGCAAATCTGCGCGGCGCCCACACCACAGCTCGTAGGGCGTGCGGTGACCTGGGAGGGGGCCGTGAGGAATGCGGTTTCAGACCCAGGTCATATACGCCATGCCTCCGAAGGCAAAGGCCTCAGGCATGGCAAAATCCGCACGCATGGCGCGGACCGCATCCTCCATGGTGCAGTTCCAATGCTCTGAGACACCGTTCTGCTGGGGGGTGACGGGAGCGGAGAGGTTGTGGAAGACACCAAGCTCGGTGAAGGAGCGGGCCATGTCACCGAGGTACTCGCCGCCACAGTCAGAGCGAAAAGTCTGAAGGCGGTGGGAGGATTGGCGCTCGGCCATGACCAGCCAAGTGCGGATAGCAATGGCGGCATCTCTCTTCGGATGCAGACTGTAGACCCAGCGCATGCGCGTGAAGTCATCAGCCAATGTCAGGACGTAGCGGCCACAGTCCTCCTCAAACTCGATAGGGAGCGGACCCAAGAGGTCGGAGTGGACAAGCTCGAAGGGCTGTCGAGCCCTGGAGACAGACACAAGATAGGTGGACCGGTGCATGTTGCCTTCAGCACAGGACATGCAGTCGGTCGTGGGTGGCGCCTTGAAGGACGCCGCATCAAGACCGAGAGCAGGCTGAGTGCGGAGCAACCTGTCGACAGCCCCCAGGTGGACATGGCAGAGGCGTCAATGCAGGAGACGGTGGTGCTCGGGGGACAGAGCACCAATGACAAAAACACGAGCAGTGGGAGAAGGAGACAAGGAGAGGGCACTCGTAGAGGACCCAAAGATGTGATACACATCATCGACGACCGTCCCACTGAGGACGGTCTCCTCGGTCTCGCACACAAAGATGCGAGCATCGGTATCTTTGTGTGTGACACCCAGGCCCATCTTGGTGCACGCACGGACAGACAGCGGGCTGAGTTCCAGAACAGGGACAAAGAGGACATCGGAGATGTATACAGGACCAGCGGGCCCGGTGAACTGCACAACCCCAACACCCTGGACAGGGACCTCATGGCCAGCTGTAGTGCAGACAGAGCAAACAGTGCCAACAGGATACAAGACGACGAAGGCGTCATGGCGACACGTCATGTGATGGGTGGCACAAGAGTGAACGACCCTGGTGACATCGGTGACATGCGTACAAGGGGCAACGTGGCACTCAGCGACGGAACAAGGCGCGGCAACAGGGCGCTCGGCGGGTGACACGACAAGGCGACCAGCGGTGCGCACATGAGATGCATGCAACCAAGACACATCATCAGGTCCGTCGCGCGCACACGACTGAACATGGGGACCACCACAGGCATCATCACACAATGACAAAGACAGTCCACAGGCAGTAGGACCCCCTTGGCTCAATCAACACACTCGCACCTCCCTGAGATGAGCGCAGGGTGAGAAGCTAGTGCAGCTCGACGATCGTCCTGTCGCGGTCGGCGAGCGCCTGGTCGCGAGGGTCAGCGGAGGAGCCTGCTGTGGCATTGGAATGCTCTGGGGCGGCTGCGATAGTGGCGGCCGAGCGGGCGGTCGCATCGGATGTATGGCACACGAGCGCCTCGTGCACCTGCTGCAGGCCGCGCGTGACGTTTGCCCAGTCCAATGGGCGGCCGGACAGACGAGTGCAGTTGGGGTAGCGATGGTCACCCCCGTAGTTGAAGCACACGAACCGGCGGCCCGTCGTGCTTCCAGAGCCGCTGCTGTCACCGCTGTTGCTGCTGCTGCTCCCGCTGCTTGTGCTTGTGCTACTGAAGCTACGGGTGCCGGAACCACCGGCTGATGATTTGCGGCCCTTCTTCCCCTGAGTTGGTGCCGCTGTCGCTGTAGACGGCGGGGAGGAGGACGCGGCGGCAACTGCAGCTGAAGCGGTGCTGTGGCGAGCACAGTTTGCTGCATCCATGCCGGCGGCCTCCAGGAAGTGGAGGGTGGCCCAGTGTAGCAGGGTCCCGTCGCTCCCCATGTCGCGCAGCAGGGTCTGGTCGAAGTTGCTGAAAACGCGCGCGTAGTCGGGGTGGATGCCGTAGAGGATGATCTGGAGGGCGGAGTACTATGCGGGGGCATCGTCTCCCAGCTCCTCGTGCAGGTGGATCGCCCGGTGCTCGTAGTCAGCTGTGGACTCCTGAGCAGAGTGACAGAGGGAGTTGAAGTCGGCGAGGCGCTAGGACGTCAGGGTTAAGGTGGCGCCCTAAAAAAGAGTGACAGCCAGTGCCGACGCCGCGCAAGGGTCTCCCGAGCCGGTCAGCATATCGCCAAGGAACCGATTGAAGTCCTTGGTAAAGTCTGGGGCGGCCTTCATCAGGCCGGAAGCAGCGCGCATTGCCATCTGTGTCTAGGTGGGGTTAGACACCTGGTATGGAGTGAGGTAGTAGGCGAGGACTCCCTTGCTCATGGCCCACATGCGGGAGCGCGGCTCCCAGGATTTGAAGTTGTTCCCAGTCCGGAAGACGGGCGAGTCCGACTCAAACCATTTGGGTGGTTTGACCGTCGGCAAAGCGACGGCCGAAGCCAATGCGGGGCCGGGCATAGAGGAGGAAACCCCCTTACCCAGGCGGGCCCGCAAAGCCAGCTCCTCAAAGCTCAGTGGGTGGCGAGATGAGCTCATGCCGGCGTCGGTGCTGGAGCTCGTGCCCTTGAGGGCGGCATTGGCCTCATGCGCTCTGCGGCGCGCCTCCAGGCGGATGAGGCATGCTCGCAGCAGCTCTTCCTCACCCTCCTCGCCGGAGTTGGAGAGGTTCTCCGCAACCTCATCAGCATTACCGTCAAGAGCGAGATGGTCCTCGCTCGGGTCGGCGGACGGATGCTGCTGCTGCTGGGACTACTGCTGCTGAGGCAGTAAGCCCCTCATCAGGTCCTGTAGCTCAGCAACCTGCCTCATCAAAGTATTGCGGCTCTCCGCCTGTAGGTCAGCCTGCGCGCGCACCTGCCGCGCCAATGTCGTCAGGCTCGACGGCCGCTGCTGTTGCTGCTGTTGGGGCTGCTGCTGCTGCTGCGCCTGCGACTGCTGATGTGGTTGCTGCTGCTGCTACTAGTGTTGCTGCTGCCGCTGTGGTGACGATGGCGGCGGCCGGCGTTGGCCACTGACGGAGCTACCCTCGGAAGCCACATCGGTGGCAGCGCTGAAGGGGGTGAGCTTCGGCATGACGGCCAGTTCCCCCCTCCTTTTTTGTTGTTGTTGCGGAACACCTCACCGCGGAACCTCACCTCCGCAGAACGCCTCCGCAGAACACCTCCGCAAAACACCTCCACGGTATACCTCACCGCGGAATGTCTGCAGACTGCCGCAGATGAATTAGAGCTGGACGCGGTCCCGCCGGTGCGGAACACGGTGGGGTACCACGAACTGCCGGGACACCTCTGTCAGTGCGTTCTGCGACCACCGCAGGGCTGCCGCGACTGGCGATCCGCGGAATCGCCGCGGAACTGCCGCAGACTCGTGACCGCGCAACACCGTGCAGCACCGCCGGAGTGTTCCAGAACCACCACGGAGCTACTACGGCGGAACGTCGCGGATCCGTGGAACCCTGCGGATCTGCTGCGGCACCGTCACCGCGGGGTGACGACTTCGAAACGCCGCGTGCACCACTGTGGATCCACGGCACTGTCGGCGGGTTCTGTCGCAGTCGCGGATCTGCCGCATCCACTGCAGAGACCTCGTCACCGTGGAACACCGTGGAGTTTCTGCGGAGCGGCTGCTGCTGTCGCGGAACGTCCACGGAAATGTCGCGGATTTGTTAAGAAAACGGTCGGAACGGTGGTGGGTCCTCCCAGGACCTCTCGCTAAGACAAGAGGCACTACTGCTGCTACTACTCAAGGCAGCGGCTGTGGTCGCTCACTGCTGCTGCGGTTTCTGCGTCTTTGCTACGCAGCTGTGCGAGCACTGGCTCTCTGCTCTGATACCATGAAAGACAGCTTCCTAGCATTGTTGTCGCTAGCGTGGCAGTACAAGCCGGCCAATTAACTCACTAGCACACACAGGTGAAGGTGAGAACAAAAAGGGGTTGGCTAGGGACACAAGTACAAGTGTCAGAAGCTGCAAATACTGAAGTGTGAAGAGAGAGAGTGACAACCGAGGCTTGGACAGCCTAAATAGTGTCATGGACCTAGTGGATGCACACACAAGCGGCGCACAAGGGCACTATTTTCTAGCAGGACAAAACAGTGGCAAAAACACAATTTTGGCCATAACTCCCTACAGACACGTCAGAACGACGAGCCGTTTGAACCAAAACGGCTGCATCGACCAGATCTACATCTTGATAGACTGCACGCCTATGTGATATCCCACAGCACGAATCTAAAAGATACGAGAGTCTTCTGGGTGCCCGTCACCGCCGGCCGCCGGTCTTCTGCCACCGTTGCTAGTCTCACGGATCTGCACGTGGATGGACATGAGCCAGGAGGTCACCGTAAGCCATGTACGACACACAAAAACACTCATTTCCACTATGTTTTCAAAGTGGAACGGAATAGTCACATTCTCAATCAACAAAAAAGGTATCATTTGTTTTGAGGATAAAGTTGTGAGAGGTGTCTAATTCGACCCCCCTCTTGACGCGGTCTGCCTCCCATCAGAAATCGTAGCTGTAAGATGCCTTGGCGCTTCGTGGTTGTTCGGAGAGGCCTTCCTTGGGAGTGCATTTCCATCGGATGTCGGTGTGAGGGAAAAAGGATCATGTTGATGGCGGTAAAAATGACGAATGGAGAATTGCTGAGAGAAGCCGACGGGTTTCCGGCATACTTCACCACTTGTGGGAAAACATTAGTTCCATCGCAAAAGAAAATGACGAGTCACAAAAGCACTCCAGGCATCACAGGTTAATGATAGTTGGCGATTGGCATTCCCAACCCTCTTTTTTGCTCTATGAAGTCTAGCGCAACTGCGCGATGTTGTTGAGCTTTTTGAAATTTGCATCGTAGCAGCAAGAAACATCCTGTACTATGCTTCTCGAGGCCGCAATTGTTTTGGGTGTTGTTTGTTGAAACGTGAGTATTGAGGCCGATTCTGCGCGTAATGCCGTCCGACAATTCGAACAAAGATACTGTTGTTATATAATAGCATCGTCAGTTACTCAATCATCATATTAGTATATGCGAAACTGGAATTGAACGATAGTGGGTCCTGGTGTGTGTGCAGCTTGGTACTAGGCACAAACCAGACATGACAATCCAAAGTGGACATTTTTTATGCACAACCACTCAAAACAGGCACCTACCCTCGTCGTGATTTGAACCCGGTACTTCTTGTCTAGATGAGTCGTAAACCACACAGTTCGGATGTATGTGCCCCTGTTTGAAATTGCGATGGTATGAATGGGGAAGATGAAGATGGTAGTTTCAGTTATAATAAGTAGATAATTCAGCACAACGATAGAAGAAAATATGATTCATTTTTAAAGTATAGAAGGTTGTTGCGGGTTATGGAAGCATTAAATACGTTGTGCAATTTATGAGTTAGTTAGGTGCATATTTTGGATATGTTTGATTGAATTTGCTTTAATTCCTGGAAATTTTCTCCCATGATATTCCCTTCTTCATTTCACCTGCTTTGATGGCCCACTATGCAATCGAAATTTCTGTTGTGTAGGTGTGTTTTGTTTGTCGAGTAGTGTTGGTTTATGTCCCACAGTTCTGTTGTGACCTCTGGCCTCGCTGCACACTCACCGCACTGACGCAGGTGATTGATGCAGGAGTGACACTGGCGCTGACGTCACTGTTCACGTGGCGCCGGCTCACAAGGAGACCGTTCAGAGTCCCACTCACAGGGTGCATTAGGATTGCCTAAAGCACAGGCCTGCATAACCAGATCTATTGTTGACACTAGGATAGCCCAGGTGCTACTCTCCAGGATGCATGTTGCTGACAGTCTTAGATAAAAAGACCAGTGCAGGGTCAGGGTCGAGGTCGGGCAAATGGGAAAAACCCAGGATCACAAGTGGGCTCGCTCCCCACCCGATCGTGGGGAGCGAGCTCTTGCTCCCCTCATTTGCCTCCCTCTTGTCACTTTGCGTGTGTTCTCGTATGCTCGTCACTGAACAGTCAAGCATCCATGGCATTTGATGTCTAGCGTGCTTGGCTCATCCTTCCTACTTCCCTCGCTCTCCTCCTCACTAGGATCCTTCAGCTACTGGTATCAGAGCAGTGGAGAGAGGGGTGTTACACTCACAAATCTAGCGCCAGATCCTGGTGTGCGGCCGGTCTCCGTCGCCACCGCCGCTTCCGCCGCTGTTTGTGCCACGTGGAGTACTCTTGCTGCCAAGCTGCAATGGAACACGCTCCCACGGCAGCTCGCTGCTCACTCACATCTTATGGCGGACAGCAGCAGGAGCAACGTGAAGACACCCGCGGGTGTTTCCCTTTTTTGCTCCCGCGAAACTGCTCGCGTCCGCGGGTGCTGAAGATCTGCAGCTGCCACAGCTACGGTAGCAGCGTAAGTAGCAGCACCTTCTTGAGTCACATCATTCTCAGCCGCCATAGCTGCAACTGCAACGGTAGCAGCTGCATTGCAAAGCCAGCACTTGCAACTGCGGAGCCTGTACCTGCAACCACTGCCGCCGCCACATTCACGCAGTAGCAGGAACAGCAGCAGCTCGCAGACATGCACCCGCAGCAACAACTCCAGCTACTGCTACAGATCTGGCTGTTACAGCCACAGCAATTGCAGCTAGAGACCTAGGGTCTAGCACACCTAAGCTCCTGCAGCAGCAGCACCAGGCTTAGCCTCGGCGGCGTCAGCATACACTGCTACACCCACTGACTCGAGTGCAGGTGCAGGTGCAACTTAGGGCCCTCTGTAGCAGCATTGTTTGCCGCAACAGCCACGGCAGCCACAGCAGCCGCACTCTAAGCAACCGCAGCCGCAACAGACGCAGTAGCTGCATCCTAAGCAGCTAGATTCTACGCAATAGCAGCCGCTCACAGCTGCATTTTAAGCAGCCGTAGCCGAAGCAGCAGCAGCCGTTTGTCGCTGTAGTAGCTGCACTCTAAGCCACCGTAGAAGTGCGCATGCAGTCATTGCATTGCGTCAACCGCATCAGCAGAGGCTATCGCACTTCAAGCCACGCTGCAACAAGAAGCTGCAGTGCAGCAGTGCCACACGTTGCGGCAGCCATCGTGCCTCTGTGCTGCCGATGCTGCCACCAGCTTCACTACTCCACCACTGCGGTGGTGCGGCAGCTTCCACGCTGGCGAATCGTGACAGTCTCGGCGTGCTCCCCTCTGGTGGATAGTATGGAGGGGGGGCGCTGCCTCGCCGCGAACATTGTCGCAGAGGCATGAGCGGCGGCCGGGTGTCCGAGTCTGCCTCAGCACCGACTGCACGCGCTTCACGTCACCGTCCGGGAAGCAACTCCCCAACCCCTTCGTTTGGAGGGGATTACCTGTCGCACGTCAACCCAGAGGCCGCCGCTGCTCAGCAGTACGCAGTACTAACACAGGATATCATCAGTCTTGTGGGTGCTCTCACATGTACCACTTCTCCTATCATAGACGCAGCTGCAGCGACTACAGCTACATTCACCGCAACCACTAGAGCTTCGCACGCCCCTGCAGGAACCTCCGCCGGGTGCTCCATAGAGGCGTACACAGAGGCCGCAGCCGTTGTTGGACCCATTGCTGCAGCCGCTGCTGACATAGGTACTCAAATCTCCGCAATAGCCTCTGCTATTGCGTCGGCGACAGCCTCAGCTGCATCTGCTACAGCTGCCGCAGCATCGTCCATCCGCTCTTCTACGTCGGTCGCCGTCAGAACTGCCGCATCTGCTCCATCTGTCGGCTCCAGCCTCATCACTGTGAATGTTTCTGTTGCGGCTGTCTTCATCACTCTCGGTGCCGCCTTCACCGCTGGAACCCTTGCTCTAGTGGTTCCAGCTGCGTCTACACTCCCCATCCTTTCTGCATCCACTACTGCTGCAGTCCCACATCTCCTTGCCATCCTGCGTAGTCCGTCCTCCTGTCTCCCCTCCTACACACTATACCTACTTGCATTCCTTTTTCTGCCTTTTGTGTGGTGGCTTGTCCTGTCTAACTTGGGGTGGGCTGTCCTGCAGCATTCTTATCTTTTGCTTCAGGCAACCCCATTTCTTCCCACGCCCACTGGGGCAGGGGAAACTCTGCCAAAATCTGTCCGGCAGGGCCCATACGTCGTCACCATCCCTGGTGACGACGAGTCAGTCATTGCGACCCTTGAGCGCCAGCTGGCCCTTGCTCACGAGGCCCAGCAAGAAGCTGAAGATCGTCTGAAGCTTGCTAAGGACAACCGCGCTGCATTTGCTAATGAAGTAGCCGCCATTGTGCTTAGTCGCCTCCTCGCTACGTCTGTTGTTCCCCCTTCTGGGGCTAACCCCAATCTTTCGGCGGTCACCCCTTCTACTTCTAGTACTTCTGCTACTGCGCACACTAGCAGTGCCGCTACTGCTTCACCCATGCCTGTGCCTCGCCAGCATGACTTCTTTGCTCAACCGCCTACACGTACCTCTTCACATCCATTCTCCTCTTGGGAGGTGCGTTTCAGCGCCTGGGTTCGGGGAGAGCAGCTGTGGGAGTACTACTCCCCAGCTATTGCTCCCTTCACACCATTTACTGCTGAGTCCTCCCGTGCTGTCCGCGCCCTCATCGCCGCTGCCCCTGAATCACTCATTGATGATGTTGGCACCTTCAATGCTGACCCTGTTGCCCAGCGCCCTACTGACCCCATTGGCGCATACGCCATGCTGTGTCGCCGTACCACCGTCACAGGCCAGGCTGCTCAGAGCGGGCTTATGGTTTGGTTCAACACGCTCCTCATGCGCGCTGATGAGACCACCAAAGCCTATTGGGCTCATGGTCTCAAGCTCCTTCGTGAGCTTGACCACGCGGCTCCTGGACAACTCTCTGCCATGGTCAACAGTCTCATTCTTGAGCTGTCCGATCTCCTTCGCGACGTCAAAGATGATGAGCTACAGCGCCTTGCCTCGTAGCCTATCTTGCCCAGGTCGCCTCCTGGGATTGGTGCTCTCTGGGACTTCACGTCGAGCGCCTTGCTGCTTGGTGGACTAGTCTTTAGAACAAGAGTCTCCATCGCTCTGTCGTCACGGGTGTTGCTGCGCTCACCACTACTGCTCCACCCTCCTCCTCCGCTGCATCTTCCTCCCCCTCCGCATCTTCTTCCTTGTCCTCTCCTTCCTCTGCCCTTGCTTCCCATGGTCATGGAAAAGGCAAGAGAAAGGGCAAGGGCAAGAGCAAGGACAATGGTGCTGCTGCCTCCTCGCGAGTTCCGGGCGTCATCGTGTGTTAGAACTGTGCCTCGACTGAGCACTCTACTTGAACTTGCCCGGCTCCACCGGATGACCTCCGCCTTGCCGGGGCGATGCGCGCCCACTAAGCGCGCACCTCCGGCTCCTCCTCTACACCCTCGTCCTCCGGTGCCGGTGTCCCATCGCGCTACTCCACCCCTCTCCCGACTCAGGCTCACGCCGCCTTTGGTGTGCCCTCACCTTCATATCCTGGTCCCTATCCCTGGGGCTGGTCACCTCCTTACGATGCCCCTGCGTATGCTGTTCCCCCATCATCGGCCTACACTGCTCCACCGTGGTTCCCACCTTCTACCGGCGCGTCTACTCCAGCTCCGCCGGCATTTATGGATGGTGATCGCGGTGATCGCGAGCGCCACCTGGAGCAGTCCCTCCTTCAGCTTCTATGCCTATGCGATCAGGGAGGTGAGGCTGTTGCACCTCTGGCCAGAGGTCTTGTGTTTCAGACTGACAGTGACCTTCGTGGGGATCCTCCCGGTCACGTTCTGGGTGCCTTGTGTGCGTCTGTCCCGTGGATTAAGCGTTGGCAGTCTGATTTCCTTCCTCGTGGTCTCTCCCTTTCTATCTTGTCTCCGTCCTCCGTTGGCACTGTCGCCACGTCCAGTGTGCTTCCCCCCGTGCGTGTGTCCAGTGGCCTCCGGGTCCTTGACTTGGGGGCAACCCACCACATGACGTCCGTGCGTCCCTTGTTTATCTCGTTAGGCCCCGTCGGTTCTTTCCGCTTTGTTCGTACTGGGTCCGGTCAATTGCTGCCAGTTCAAGGTGTGGGCGTCGTGTGCTTTGTCAGACCCAGTGGTGCTCCGTACCTGCCTGAAGTTCTGTATGTGCCTTCGCTGGAACTCAGCCTGTTGTCTGTGCCATCCTTAGATGATCAAGGCATGGACTTCACTACTAGCCGTGGTATAGGCACTGTCTTTCTTCGTTCCCCCCAACATGTTGTGCTCCGTGGCGTGCAGTGCGGCAAACTCTATCGTGTCCCCTTGCATGCCCCCTCTGCTCCCGCCGTCGGCATTGCTCTTGCACACGTTGTACCCTCTCTCACTCCTGACCTCATCCGTCTCTTGCATCGTTGCCTTGGTCATGTCCACACCGATGCTATTCAAAGCATTCTGTGTCTCTAGCCTGCTCTTGGCCTCACACCCTCTACCCTCCCTTCCCCTTGCCATGCTGATTGTCTTGATTGTGTGCAAGGGAAAATGCATCGCTCTCCTTTCCTTCCTTCTGAGTCTCACTCTACACATCCCCTTGATCATGTTCATGCGGATGTCATGGGACCTTTGCCTCATGACCTTCTTGGTGATGTGGGTCGCTACACCTTGTGCCTTACCGATGATGTCTCCGGCGTTTGTTGGGTGTTCGATCTTCGCCAATAGAGCGATGTTTGTTCCGTCGTTGAATTGTAGCTTGTTCAGGCTGAGCGTGCCTGTCAATCGTTGTTGCGCGTTTTCCGCAACGACCATGGCGGTGAGTTCCTTGGTCCTACCGCTCGTCTCCTCGAGTCTTGTGGGGTGTGTCTGGAGACGTTCGCTCCTTACACACCCCAACAAAACGGATTCTCTAAGTGTTGGAACCGTACGCTTGCCGACGGTGTCCACACGCTTCTTTCTGAGTCCGGTCTGCCGTCGCCTTTTACCTTCAAAGCAATTTGCTACATGATGTGGGTATGGAACTGTGTTCCCCACTGCCCCCTAACTTGCACTATCACACCCTTTGAGCGCTGGCATGGTCATCGGGCCGATCTTTGTCCCGCTCGGGTATGGGGTAGCATTGCTTCTGTCTGGCTTCCAGAGGATCGCCGCGATGGGAAACTGTCTCCTCGCGGTCGTTTGTGCCCCTTTCTTGGGGTTTCTGTGCATTCCAAAGCCTAGCATTTTTGGGACCCTGTCCGTCAGCGTGTCGTCGAGTCTTACGATGCTCTATTCTTTGATTCTGTCTTCCTTCGCGATCTTGGTCACCTGTCTCCTGCCTCCTCCCTCCTGCCTCTCTCTCTGCTGAGGGGGGATGTCGATCCTGCCGGTCCGGCAGTCCCTGTTGCTGCACCGCAGCTCTCACCCTCATTACAGTCCTTGCCGCCAGGGCCTGTCCCTACCTTCTCTGTCTCCTTCTCCTCTGACGTATCGTCCAGCCCCTCTGACGTACCATCGTCTCCAGTCACTAACTCTGCCCAGTCTGCCTCGTCTCCCGCTGTCCCGTCCAGCCCAGGCACACCTCCCGTTGGCCCTTCTCACGCGACCTCTCCCGTCCAGGTGCCTGACCCACCTCTGCATGTCCCCACTGAATCTGCTCTTGTTTCACCCTTCATCCGGGGTGGGTGTCTTCATGCCTTACCCAACCGTTGTAACACCTCCACAACCTCGGCACGCCCTCCTCCGTCTCAGTCTACGTCTCAGCCTGTTCACTCGCCTGTTCTCCCCACTGGCATGGATGCACTGGGCTTGGCTACTGGGATCATCCATCCCAATTCCGCCCTCGGCTACACGCTCCTCGCCTTTGAGCATGAGCGGGCCTTAGAAGCTGCTATCTTAAGCAGCATTGCCGAGTGTCACGCCACGTCGGTCACCACTGCCTTGACCCCTGAGCCGACCGCTGTGCGTCAAGCCCGCGTAGCCTTTGACGCTTAGCACTGGGAGGCTACCATGCGCGACAGGCTCAACGCCCTTCATGACCACTCGGTCATCAAGGGTGTCGAGGGGGTCTCGCCTCATGGAAAAGGGGTTCTCCCAGGTCCCCGACGTCGACTTCATCAAGACGTTTGCACCGGTCGGGCGGTATACCACTGCCAGAGCACTGTTGAGTCTTGTGGCTCACCACTACTGGGAGTTAGAACAGACGGATGTGAATAATGCGTTCCTCCACGCACAGTTGGATGAGGAGATCTACATGGTCCAGCCTCCTGGATTTTCCGAACGCACAGACCAAGTTTGGCGACTACGGAAGGCTCTCTATGGCCTGAAGCAGTCGCCACGGTGTTGGAACCAAGACATCACATCCACTCTTGAGAAAGGAGGTTACCGACGTAGTACGATGGATCCATCACTCTTTGTCAGTCCAACCTTTGCCCCATTCGTCGTTGTCCTCGTCTACGTGGACGACTTGCTGATAGCATCGCCTAGTCAGACCACTTTCCAGTGAGTAAAGACGCTCCTGTAGTCCACGTACAAGATGAAAGACTTGGGTCCTGCTCGCATCTTCTTGGGAATGGAGCTTGAGCGTGATCGTTCTCATCGCACGCTCCATGTTCTCTAGGCTTCGTATGCAGTCTAGGGGAGCGTTTTGCCTCACTGCTAGAGTCCATACCCACTGCGTCCACACCCATGACCCCAACAGGTCAGAGGCTGCTGAAGACACTGAATATGTCTAAGACGGGGGAGACAGTCGATGTGACTGACTATCCCGCGTCATTGGGTCACTGATGTACCTGGCGACTACGACCAGGGCAGATGTCGCCTCCTCCGTCAACTTCCTGGCCCAGTTCTCCAAGGCTCCCCGAGCCCGCCACATGGAGGCTGCTCTACGCATTGTCACGTACGCCCTCTCCACTGCCCACACTGGATTGTGCTATCGTGCACAATTATCCGTCATCGTGGATGGATATACGGATAGTGACTGGGCACATGACACCAATGCACGCAGCCGTACAGGTTACATCTTCCTTGTTGGGGGGACCGCTGTGTCGTGGAAGAGTGGTAAGCAGGGTTATGTGGCCCGCAGCTCCAGTGAGGCTGAGTATGTTTCTCTCGGTGCATGCACTTGCAAGAGGGTATGGCTGTGTCGCTTGGTACACCAACTGCGCGTCCCCATCCGCTGCATCACATTGTGCTATGACAACAAAAGCACAAAGGCAATTGATGAACATGATGACATGCATCACACACGCACGAAGCACATCAATCTTGAGCATCATTTTGTGGGTGTATGCATTGCTGCAAGTGATTTCCAGGTCGTCTGGGTTGATACACGGCAGCAGCGAGCAAACTTCCTGACGAAGGCACTCAGTAGTAACGTCTTTAAGGTGGCCGTGCATGCTGTTGGGCTGTTGTGTCCACGTGGTGATCCTGGGTGAATGGTCGTTCCTAGTGCGTGTACAGTCGTCTGTCACTTCTTGCGACACTTGTTTGTGACTGTGAGTTCGTGTCGCTATGCGTCGAGTGTGGGTCATGGGGGAGTGTTGGTTTGTGTCCCACAACTCTGTTGTGACCTCTAACCTCAATGAACACTCACCGCACTGACGCAGACGATTGATGTTGGAGTGACACCGGCGTTGACGTCACCATTCACATGGCGCCAGCTCACAAGGAGACCGTTCAGAGTCACACTCACAGGGTGCATTAGGATTGCCTAAAGCACAGGCCTGCATACCCAGATTTATTGTTGACACTAGGATAGCCCAGGTGCTACTGTCCAGGATGCATGTTGCTGACAGTCTTAGATAAAAAGACCAATGGAGCGTCAGGCTCAAGATTGGGCAAATGGGAAAAACCCACGATCGCACGTGGGCTCGCTCCCCATCCGATCGTGGGGAGCGAGCTCTTGCTCCCCTCGTTTGCCTCCCTCTCGTCACTTAGCGTGTGTTCTCTTACGCTTATCACTGAACAATCAAGCATCCATGGCATTTGATTTCTAGGGTGCTTGGCTCGTCCTTCCTACTTCCCTTGCTCTCCTCCTCACTAGGATCATTCAGCTACAAGTAGCATTGAAGTTCATCTCACGCTGAATTACGTTCCATTTGGCGCAAGTTCCAGCGACTAGATACCCACCATGTCCAAAATTCAAGCTAGCATGTCCGCACCCACCAAATTAGGCACGGCATGCCCAATATGGACTAAATGAAAGCCACGATATCCACAGGTCTAAAAAAAAGGAATGACATCTCCTGTAACGGGTCGAACCTCCACCTCTTGCTTTGAAGCTATCGTCGGAGTTTGCAAAATGGCGTTCTCAGTCCGCGTCAGGGGTTTACCCCTTCTGCAAGACTGAGGGACAATCGTCATCAATGATCTTTCGAGTCTCCAGAGGCCCATTTCTGTTTTTAACCCTACCCCTGGTTTTGGGACCCAAACCGGGGGTATTTACCTCAAACTCGTGTATTCGCATGAGTTATTTTGTTTATTTTATGTTGATGTTTGTCGCAAACGAACTTCGATTTACGTTTTGACGTTCTCGCGTGAAATCGTCGCGAGCGAGACACGTTGGCGATTTTGCGCCGGTTCTCTCTCATCTCTCGTCCTCACCCTTGCTCCCCCTATCCCTTGTCCTCGCTTGCTTGTTTGCAAGGAGGGCGAGGGGGGGGCGAGGGCACGAGGCCACGAGGCCTCGCCCTCGAGGCCCTCGTGACCCCTTAGCCGCCGATCGGACTGAGGCCGCGATCGGCGGCTGGCGGCTGGCCGGCTGGTGGCCGGCCGGTCGCTTGGCCGGCCGCCGGCCGTCCAGCCGGCCGACAGCGAGCTGGCCGGCGGCCAGCAAAGTGCAGGCCGCCGGCCAGCCCTCACTGACGCGAGGGGTGGTGCGCAACCACCCCTCGCTTCAGCGAGGAGGGAGGGCCGAACCGGCCCTCCCGCTACATTCCTCCCTAGTTATTATGAACCGTCCCGGTTCATGAACAACAAGTAGGATAGTGAGTGATTGAGTCATCAACATTGTGAAAGGAAATTAATAGCTTCAATCACCAGCTAAACATGAACATGTGCATGGCACTTGAACCTAAGCTGCAGCTTGTCGGTCAGCACGGCTAGCGGCCTCCCCCCTCTAGGTTGGAGCGTCCGCGCGACAACCATGTTGGGCGTCCCGAACCTCCTATGATTGCAGTCCATGAATGCCGCCCTTTGGGAATGTTGTTAACTCTTTCCACATTTAGGTGAGGCCCCCTAACACGCGTCAATTGGTACGAGCTGCCAGCTCGCTCCAATACTCGCAGACCACCCCTATGGGCAACCGAGACTCGGGCTCCCATGAGTTATGTTCAGGTCCACACCCGGCCCAAAAAACAAGGTATTCCATAACAACCCGCGACCGGAGAGTACGCTCTCGGTGATGAAGTAGGCACAGAACCTCGTGTTGGCCATCGGCAGCAAGGACTGCTGGTGGTGGCTGAACGGTTCCCTCAGCCATGTATGGAGCCAACAGATTCACATGAAACACGTCATGTATCTTCAAACTCGGCGGAAGCAGCAATTGGTATGCCATTGGCCCGATGCGTGCAACAATGAGAAATTGCCCAATCCACTTCGGTAGATGTTTTCGTGCCCCTGGCGACTTCAGCCAAAGATTCTTAGTGCTAAGCAGCACTTTGTCACCGATGTCAAACCAGACCTTACGGAGACTTTTGTTGGCATATGCCTTTTGTCATTGCAAAGCAGCTTGAAGATGACCCTTTGTCTCCTGTAACAAAGAGTCTATGCATTTGGCAAAGGCTTGAGTAGAAGGAACCTGTTCCCCTGTATTCCCACTCTTCACAAATGAAGAGGGCACCGTTGGATGCCGACCATTGTTCAACACAAACGGTGTGAACTGTGTAGACTCATTCACACAGTTATTCACCACAAACTCTGCCGGTGCTAGGAATTTGTCCCAGTCATGCATGGCAGGGTCCACGTACATGCGGAGCATTTGTTCCAGAGTGCAATTCATACGCATTGTTTGTCCGTCAGTTTGAGGGTGAAACGCTGTCGACATTTGCGAATCACTGCTTAAGTACTCGTGCATGTTCTGCTAGAACTTACTAGAAAATTTTCGATCTCGATCGGAGATAATGTGCAACGGGAAGCCGTGGTACTTTACGACACCCTCAAAGAAGAGATGAGTGGTCTCCTCTGTGTTCACGTCAGTGGTTGTAGGAATCAATTGTGTCATCTTTGTCAGAAGATCCACAACCACTAGTATTCCATCGTGGCCACAAACTGTGTCCGAAAGACAAGTAATAAAGTCCATGCTGACGCACTCCCATGGAGTCCCAGGAATGGGAAGCTGTTGGAGGATTCCATCAGGCTTTTTGTTACTAACCTTATTCCAAAGGCATAGATCGCATGTCATGCAATTCTTATGGACATTGACACTCCATCCTAGCCACCAATAGTGGTCCGAGAGTGTTTGTCCAACTTTTCGAGGTCCCACATGACCTGCGGTCGCTGGGTCGTGGAATTCAGAGATAATCTTCGCTCGAAGGTCTCCCGAATTCGGCACAACAACTTGATCTCCGTGCCAAAAGATTCCTGCGGCCTCCACCAATCTGTACTTGTCCAGATTTTGAGAGTCTTGAAACCAAGAATCCACGTAGTATCCCATCCGGATCTTGTTTACAAAACTGTTGTAGTGGACAACCTCTCGAGGTGGTTGCCGCAGAGGTGCAGGGGGTTCTGGTTTTTGCATGGTTGCTGTCGCAATGGCCATAAAACATTCACCGATCTTGGTGGTTGCCTTAACTTCCACAGGCTGTCGGCTTCATGCACCGGCCACATTGATGCGTTCAGGCCGGTATTCCCATGTGAACGAGAATCGGCTTAGGTATTCACTCCAACGCGCTTGCCGTCGTGACAGGTTTGGTTGCGTTTGAAAAAACACCAATGGGTTATGGTCGGTCACGACCGTCATAGCCCCTTCAGCACCCTCGAGGTAGCAACGCCACATCTTGAAAGCGTGTACTACCACAAGGAGCTCTTGATCCCCAGTCGTGTACCGCGTTTCGACGGGGATGAGTTTCCGGCTTTCATACGCAACTAGGTGACCATTCTGCATGAGGACAGCTCCGAGTCCTACTACCGATACATCACATCGAACCTCCCACGGTTGCGATGGATCCAGAAGAGCTAGGACGGGCGTCCTGGATAGAAACTCTTTGACTTTGAGAAAACCGTTCTCGCAATCAGATGTCCATTCCCGACGCACGTCTTTTCGCGTGAGCCTGGTTAGCGGTGCTACGAGGGTCGAATACCCTTGCATGAACCGTCAAAAGTAGTTTGCAAGGCCGAGGAAACACCGAATCTGCCCAACATTTTCTGGGTGTGGCCAGTTGACAACGGCTTGGACCTTTCGTGGGTCGACACGGATGCCGTCCTTTCCGACAATGTGTCCGAGGTATTCGAGCTCATCTTGTGCAAACTTGCACTTGCTCACTTTTGCATAGAACTTCTGTTCCCGAAGGATTGCAAGAACTTTGCACATATGTTCTATGTGCTCTTCCATTGATTTGGAGAAAACCAGGATGTCGTCCAGGTAAACCAAGACAAACTGACCGAGTTGCTTGGCGAACGTTTGGTTCATCTCTCCTTGAAAGGTTGCTGGGACATTTGTTAGCCCGAAGCATAACACTCGAAACTGATAGTGTCCCATGTGTGGAAGAAAAGTGGTTTTGGGCACATCATCTTCCGTGATGCGGATTTGATGGTATCCTTGGGATAAATCCAAAGACGAAAACACATTTGCCCCTTGGTTTTGGTCAAAAAGGTCCTCAATCCGCGGTAAGGGGAATCCACTTTTCACCGTCAGCTTGTTCAACGCTCGGTAATCCACGCACATGCGTAAACCACTGTCCTTTTTGTTTATAAAAAGGATCGGTGCACCATACGGTAAGCTACTTGGCTCGATCCACCCTTTTGCAAGGTACTGTTTTATTTGGCGTTCGGCCTCTCGCCTTTCTCCTAGACTAAGGCGAAACATGGCTCTGAACGGAGGAGTCGCCTTTGGATGCAGCGGGATTGTGTGGCCCATGTGTCTTTCTGGTGGAAGCCCAGCCGGTGGGTCTTGGAATACATCCGAGAACTCCGCAAATAGGGATTTCATCTCTTGTGGCATGTCTTCCTTTACGTCGTCCTCCACTTTCTGCAGCTGAGCCAAGAAGTATCGACAGCCTTGTCGAATATGTCTCTTGACCTACATCGCAGAAAAGCTGGCATGGACTTTGACTCGAGTCGGTAACAATTCCGTACTCGGAATCAATGTAAATCAACGCTGTCCCTTTCGGAGTATTAAGCGCCTTGCTTCAAAGCACATCAGGGCTTTGTTTTCGCGGAGCCAGGGATCGCCTAGCACCACGTCAAACGGGTCAAGAAGGTTGAGTACCGTCAATGTGATACTCTGTGTGTAACCTTGAGTACAAATCTTCACCTTACAAGTACTGATCACAGAAACTATACAGTTGTCACCAACAATAGCTACGCCATGCAATGGCTCGTACTTTGGGCCCACCTGTCGAGTAAAGCTAAGACTAACAAAGGAGTCGTCTCCTCTAGTATCAGCCAGAACATTCATGGGAGCACCAGTTAGGTGTCCTTTGAACTCCATCGTCATATTACCTCCACTCTTTGGAGTGAACAGGCACGATAATGGGAAGCCAAGTTTGTGATAAACACGGAATCCATACGACAGGCGTCGTAACTCCTATGATTCACCCACTCGAGTCCACATCTTGTGGGCATGTGTGAATTCAGCTAGCACCTTCCTGTCTTTAAATTTGACTGGGTCAAAATCGTCGACTAAAGGTACCGCGAACGTGATTGAACTCATTGCTTTGAGGGCGTTTGCTTCAATCACAGTATTACACAACTCTTGCACAGTGGTCGGTGTCACCACCACTAAGCATGTACGATCATGCATCTCATCAGAAGATGCAAGGTTTAGTGGGCAATGTCGGTCAACAAGTGTGGAATGCGGTTCAACAAGAGGAGAGAAAACAACAGAGAAATTTGAACTCATAAAAAACTCAAATTGTTGAACATCCTCATCTGAAAACATGAACTCACACTCGTGATCCAGTTTTATCCCTGAGTTGTCCCCACTAACGTCACTCAGGGGTGGGGAAAACCCGCCCCACGGCCTTGTCCGTTACCACGGCCGGGCCCATTGCCGCGACCGCGAACCTGTCCACGGCCCTGTCTGCGGCCTCTTCCTGCACCATCCCCACGAGGTGCTGCTGCTGCAGCTAACGTCACAGCCTCTTATCCACCACCAGCAGCCTCGGGGCACTAAGCCCTAAAAATTCCCGGCTGCATGCAGTTGTGGCAGAGCCCTTCGCGGAAGGCTGCGTTGCGACGCTCACGCGCTGCCTGCAGCTCGTCATTCTCGTGGCTGCGCTTGTTGGGGCCATTGTGTCCACCAGCCTTCTTGGCTGGAGGGTTTGCGGGTTGCTTGCCCTTGACCTCGCCTCGCTGTCCAGCTGATCCACCAGCCCCTGCAACGTCCACGCGCATGTCGCGGCCTTCCTGTGCACGCGCATTTGGCCGTGCATCAGAGTAGTGCTTCAGGTTTGCCGAATACAATTCGCTCATGTAGTCGCGCAACGCCCTCAAGCTTGTCCAAGCTTGGCCAGTGGCTGTAGTTGTGGTCTTGTCCTTCACCTTCTCGCAGGCAAGACCATCACGCAAGTACTACAGCGGCATGCACTTCGGGTAATTGAAGGTCTGAGTCCCATCACCCTCGGTGAAGCTTTTGGCTTCCTCCACATGTGCGGTTGACTCGCTCACGTAGGATTCGAGCAAACTGCCTAGCTGCTTGAAGTCCTTGATCTTTTGTAAGGCGCACTGCGCCTACTCACGTTGGGTGCACTTCTTGCGCATGATCACGCAGAAGGCCTCCCACGGCATGGGCTGCCACTCGAGGTGCGGCTGCTATGCACTCCACTCCTTGACTACATACTTGATGAGTTTGTCTTCAAGCCGCGTCGTGGCAAGATCGCCCCACTGGCTGAGTGGAGCCTTAGGGACACATAGAATGTGTTCCATGCGATTCAGCCAGTCTGTTAGCTTCACGCCCTTTTGGAAGATCTCCACACTGTGGAGGAAGGACGTGTTCATGACCGGCCCTGAAGTCATCGAGGTAGGCAAGTCGAAGCTGCCACCGGCAGTGGCATCTGCACCTACGGCACGCTGCACATGCTGTTGCATCCACTCTTAAGTCACGCTCTGCAACGCCTTGTCGAGGTCGTTGCATCGGCTGCTTGCCTCATGGGCGGCCAGGCGCTGCAGCTGGCGATCACGGTCGAGGTTCCTGATGCCTTGCCCGACGTTGGCCAGCAGGTTGGCAAACGCGAACTTGAGCTCTGATGTTGTCAGAGCATTGGCAGTAGCCTCCAGGGCCTGGCGTTGTCCATGCACCCTTATCCACTGCAGGTGGGCCGGTTCATGTACATGCCTCCCAGGAGTCCCACCTTTCGGAAGAGACTGTCATCGACGACGATGCTCGAGTGGACCCTGCTTTGCCCCATGGCGGACACATGGTAGAAAGGGGGGTCCGCCCCCATTCCTCCGAGTGGTGTCGTATCTCCACCGTCGGTGGTGATTTTGATTCGGCCTGCCGCCTGAGCAGCAAAATCCGCGAGCCTACCATGGTCATCGCGAGTTGCTTCCGCGGCGTCGTCCTCCGACTCGTTCTCGCGAGAACTTCCCGTGTGACTGCTTTTAGCGCCCTTGCTGCTCTCGGCAGTCTCACTGTTGCCGGCAGCTTCAGGCGATGCGACGGGCGCCTTATCCTTCTCGAGCAATCGGCTCGAGTTTGCCGCACGATGATGGAGATGGTCGCGATCATCTTCGCCTCCGCCATCATCGGCATCGTGCTCTTCGTCGGGGTCCTCCTCCGAGAGATCTTCCTCCATCGCGTCGTCCGTTGCGTGGGGGTCGTCCACGTGCGTGTCGACGTGCTTGTCGAGCACTTTTTCGGCCTCCGCACGCTTCTCGGTGTCGCCGAGGTTGGCGTTGGTTACCTTAGGTGGTACGGTGGCCTTAGGTGATATGGTTGCCTTAGGCGGTATGGTTGCCTTAGGCGGTACGGTTGCCTTAGGTGGTACGGTTGCCTTTGGGTTGGTAACCGTGCTCGCGGCGGCGGCTCCCAAAATTTGGAGTGCGCTGAGGGCGTGTGGTGAGAATGTCACCACCTTGCCCTTGTTGGTCTTGGACGGCCCGACACTTGCCATCTCATCATTCATGCAACTAGCACGTGAAGGTCGTTGTGAGGATCACCCCACAACGAGGAGGAATCGCCTCCTAAGATGTTTCTCTCACGATCGGTGAGGCAGTTGTAATTTCATTTTCTATTTTCCTAGGCCGCCACGTCGGCACAAGGTTGTGGGTTTTGAAACTAGTCTTCCTAAGTCGTGACTCACGGCGATTGGCATGGACTAGTACTTAAGGAAACAGAAAATAACAAGACGAGGAAACGACAAGGGATGTCAGTGTCGCTCACAAAACAAGAGCAAGATGTGCAAAGAGGAATTCTACAAATTCCTTACAAGTCTTTCACTCTTTCTTCTACTTCTTTTCTTCCTCTTGTCTATTTGTCTTCCTTGGTCTTCTCTTCACGCTCCTTGATGCCTCTCGCGTTCTTGTGCGGCGTCTCCCTTGAGCCGGCGGCGTTGGCGAGCCGCCAAAAATCTTCAAGGTGTCACCGTCCTTCATTTTTGGGGTTCTCTCAAGCCGTGAGTCCCTAAGCTTGGGAAGAGGCCCTGTCCCAGTTTTTGGATGAAGGAGTTTGAAGGAGCCTTGAAAATGGGGAGGATTATATGGTTTTTGAGGGTGGGAACTCCCCATCCCCCCCCCAAAAAATCCTCCTAGCCCTCTGGAAGTGAGAAGAGGCTGGGAGGAAGAGTCTCCACCAAGTAGAGCTCTTTTCAAGCTCTTTAACGTGCTTTTCGGCGCTTCAATCCGTCAAGTGTAGATGCCGTACTCCCTTCTGGCGTTTGTGATGCTGCTTGGAGCGGCATGCGGCATTTTAGATGTGACGTAGCCGCCGTTTCCGTCGAACCCTTGGTCGTGAGGGTCGTTTGGCTCTGAGGACCACATTGTAACGGGTGGAACCTCCAACTCCTGCTCTGAAGTCGTCGTCAGAGTTTGCATAATGGAGTTCTCAGTCCGCGTCAGGGGTTTATCCCCTTTGCAGGACTGAGGGACAATCGTCATCAACGACCCAGAGCAGGGAGACTCGAATACTTCGAGTCTCCGGAGGCTCATTTCTGTTTTTAACCCTACCCCTAGTTTTGGGACCCAAACCGGGGGTTTTAACCTCAAACTCGTGTGTTCGCACGAGTTATTTTGTTTATTTTATGTCGAAGTTCGTCGCAAACGTACTTTGATTTACGTTTTGACGTTCTGGTGCAAAATCGTCGCGTACGAGACACGCTGGCGATTTTGCGCAAGTTCTCTCTTGTAACGGATTGGATGGAATCCTTGGTCGACTAGGTCGAAACCGCGGTGCTTGAGGGTCTCCGACCCTCAAGCCATCCCGTTGAACCGCCCACAGTCCTAGGTTACCCTGCTCGAGCCACGTGGCTCCTTCGACCGGTCGGTGTGGCACTGCCACGCTACACTCCCCCCCATTAGGAGTGAGAGCTGCCTCAGCATCTCCGGTAATCCCAACGTGGGATTCGAGCCCTCAAGCTCTGATACCAATGTAGCGGATTGGACTGAATCCTCGGACGACTAGGCCAAAACCGCGGTGCTTGAGGGTCTCCGACCCTCAAGCCATCCCGTCCAACCGCCTACAGAACCAGGTAACCCCGCTCGAGCCATGTGGCTCCTTCGACCGGTCGGCGTGGCACTGCCACACTACATTTCTCGTCTCTCGTCCTCACCCTTGCTCCCCTTAATTCTCGTCCTCGCCTGCTCATTTGCAAGGAGAGTGAGGGGGGGCGAGGGCACGAGGCCACGAGGCCTTGCCCTCGAGGCCCGCGATCGGCGGCTGGCGGCTGGCCGGCTGGTGGCCGGCCGGTCGCTTGGCCGGCCGCCGGCCGTCTTGCCGGTCGGCAGCGAGCTAGTCAGCGGCCAGCGAAGTGCTGGCCGCCGGCCAGCCCTCGCTGACACGAGGGGTGGTGCGCAACCACCCCTCACTTTAGCGAGGAGGGAGGGCCGAACCGGCCCTCCCCCTACATATCCACAAAAAAAAGTCGTCGTCGCTGCATGGAATGCAGCGTCGCAATGCTAACGTGATCCTGAGAAAGTGCGTAGAAGCTTCCTAGCAACACAGCCGTTGACCGGGCGTCAGTGCCTGGTCAGACGGTGACGACAGTCACAGGTCGTACACACAACGGCAAGGGTTTGGCTAGGAGACACAAGACACAGTGTCAGAATGCTTCAATATAGCATATGTAGAGAGAAATAACAACTGACAGGTCCAGGGCATAAATACCTGCCGCGGCGCACGGCAGGTGTCGCACGCGGCAGTCCAAGAGCTGTCCAAAAACCGGCCCAAAACCACTGTTTTGGCCGTAACTCTGCGCACACATGTCAGAATCCTACGCCGTCT
>SZWC01008117.1:59063-71825 GCA_023375785.1 Penium margaritaceum
ACAAAGCACAACACTCCCCCATGACCCGATGGTACGCATGTCCATACGCGTGCAGCACTGGTACAACCACATAGTGAGTGACACAGACAGATGAGACGCCAACGTACATCCCACACTCAACCACTGTCATACACAGGGCGAAGCCCAACACAACGAATGGCCACCAGGAACTTTCCGCGGGCAAGTGCCTTCGTCAAGAAATCAGCACGCTGCAAGTCAGTGCCAACCCACATGATGGAGATCACGCGTCGCTCCACCAGATCACGAACGAAGTGATGCTCAACCGCAATGTGCTTTGAGCGAGCATGGAAAACACCAGAGTTCTCCGCAGTGGCGAGAGCACTCTGGTTGTCGCAACGCAGCACAATGGCAGGTACTGACTACCCAAGCTCAAGAAACAAGCGCTGCAGCCAAACTGCCTCAGCAGCCCCTGCCCCCAAAGCCACATACTCTGCCTCCGACGAGCTACGTGCAATGCAGCCCTGCTTCCTGCTTCGCCAAGACAAAGCGGTACCACCGAGCAGAAACACGTAGCCAGTGCAACTGCGCCCGTCAGGGCTCCAAGCCCAGTCACTGTCAGTGTAGCCGTCAAGGACCACCGAACACTGCCGACGAAAGTAGAGTCCGAGATACGGCATGGAGACCACATACCGTACCACTCCCACAGCCGCGTGAAGAACTCTCGCACGTGGAGCCTGCGAGAACTGAGCGAGGAGGTTGACGGCAAACGCGATGTCGGGACGCGTGGTAGTGGCCAGGTACATCAGAGATCCGATAAGACGGAGGTACCAGTTCACGTCCACTGTCTCCCCCAGCTGTGTAGGGTCATCCACCTTCAGGGCATCCTGCCCATCAGGTGTGAGGGGTGTGGAAGCAGTGGGCACTGCACCAAGGAGATCGCTAAAGCGCTCCCCCACGACTCGTGCCTATCGGGCCTGATGTAGCAACATTGTCCGATGTCTGCGATCTCGCACGATCTCCATACCAAGAAACACCGATGCAGGACTGAGGTCCTTCATCCTGTAGGCGGTCTGCAGGACAGTCTTGGCCTCCTTCACGGCCTCCAGGGACGGAGACGTGATCAGAAGGTCATCAACATAGACCAGGATGGCGGTGAACCGCTTCGGTGTCGGTAGGATGAAGAGTGAGGGGTCTGCCTCGCTCTGTACGTATCCTGCGCGAGTCAAGGTGCCAGTGATCTCCCGGTTCCAACACCGTGGAGACTGCTTAAGGCCGTACAAGGACTTGCGCAAGCGCTAGACATTGTCACCGTCCTCAAAGCCTGGTGGCTGAGCCACGTAGATCTCCTCATCCAAAGAGCCATGGAGGAACGCGTTGTTCACATCCATCTGGTGTAGTTCCCAGTCATGCTGAGCCACTACACCGAACAGAGCTCGAGCTGAGGTCATGCGGCCGACAGGGGCAAAGGTGTCAGTGTAATCAACTCCCTCAATCTGAGAGAACCCTTGACGACCAAGTGGGCCTTGTAGCATTCCAGTGAGCCATCCGGCTTCACTTTCTTGCGAAAGACCCACTTGACCTGAATCGCCTTCCTCCGAGGGGGAAGGTCGACCAGCTCGTAGACTCTCTGCTCTCGGATGGCGCGAAGCTCATCCTCGCAAGCAGCTCGCCAGGCCTCAGCATCCTGCAATGAGAAAGCCTCCCTGAATGTGCCCGGGTCAGGCGCCATAGAGGGGGAACTCTGCGTGGCAAGTGCACACGCCTCAGTGTCAGGTCTGACGGCCACGAGATCAGCTGCTGCGTCACAGGCGATATGGAACTCACGAGTGACCAGGTCGTGTCCTATAGGACACGCTGGGTGTACCTCTGAAAGCTCAGTGCGGACACTCAGGCCTAAGGCCTTTGTGCCTGGATCACCGCTCGCAATGCTGGGAGAGGAACGCCTGGGTCCGGGACCCGACGCTCCCTGAGCTCCAGAATCCAGTGGTCGAAGGCGACCACCGGGTTCACGGGAGTAACCGGAGGTCGAGGGGCGCACCTCACGCTCAAGAACAGGTACGACCACAGGGACAGGTACGACCACAGCTGGTGAGGGCTAAGAAGAGGCTGCCGGAGATGCCGTGCGAGGAGAAGCGTGTGTGGGGGACACTGAGCTGGGAGTGACAGCTGGCCCGGACACTGAGATAGGAGTGTCAGGCGACGTAGGGACAGGAGTGGGCTGGGCTGGGTCAGTCACCGGAGCAGGGGTGCCAGTGGACACAGGTGATGATACAAGAGGAGGCGTGAGAGCAGCGGTGCATGTGGGGTGTGAAACAGGCTGAGCAGGCGGGATCTCTGGACAAACGGCAATGATAGCCGGGTCATCAAGTGGTGGAGATCGAGAGGGGACTCGAGCGGACACATCAGCCTAGCGAGAAATGGTCACTGGCGGAGAAGTCTCGCCCATCCGCCGAGGACCCTCACAGGAAGGGACATGAGCTGCGGAGAGAGTTGTGATCGAAGCCAGATCATGGTATGTGAGAGACTAAAAAAACAGCGCGTCACGGGACTCAATGACACGACGGCAAGTGGGGTCCCAAAAGCGCCAGGCCTTCGACCGCGGGGAGATGCCGATGAAAGCACACAAGCGACCCCGAGGGGAGACTTTGGACCCCTGCTGGTCCTCGCTTTACCACACGGAGGCCAGGGAACCCCAAACGCGTGCGAGACGAAGATCAGCACGGTGGCCAAACCAGAGCTCGTACGGTGTAACATGATCCAGAAGCGAACCATGCGGGAGGCGGTTCCAGACCCACGTCATGTAGGCGAAGCCCTCGAAGGCGAAGGACTCCGGGAGACCGCACTCAGACCGCATGGCGCGGACCGCATCCTCCATGGTGCGGTTCCAGCGCTCAGAGACACCGTTCTGCTGTGGGGTAGCAGGAGCGGAGACCTGGTGAAAAATGCCGTGTTCAACAAAGAAGGAGTCCATCTCACCGAGGAACTCGCCGCCGCGATCCGAGCGAAAGGTATGTAGCGTGTGGCGAGACTGACGCTCAGCCATCACGAGCCACAACCAAACTGCAAGGGCGGCGTCGCTCTTTTGACGCAGGCTCTAGACCCACCGCATCCGGGTGAAGTCATGAGTCAGCGTCAAAACATACCGTCCCCTCTCGGAAAGGGACTCGACCGGGAGAGGACCAAGCAGGTCCGAGTGGACCAACTCGAGTGGCCTCAGCGCTCGGGAATGCGAATCAGGGTAAGTGCACCGGTGCATCTTTCCCTGAGCGCAAAAAAGGCAGTCGGTCTTGGGTGGCTTCTCGAAAGAAGCCACGTCAAGGCCAAGAGCGGGCTGTGTCCGTATGAGCTTCGACACAGTGCCGGAGCCCACATGACACCGACGTCGGTGAAGCAACCTCTGGTGTTCTGGGGATAGAACACCAGTGACAAAAACACCACCGAAGGAAGGTGGAGAGCAAGGGGAGGATGGCCGAGCAATGCGATACAAATCATCTACGACGGAAGCACGCAGGACAATGCTACGGGTGTCAAGAGCAGTCACCGTCGCTGAATCAGCGGTATGCTCAACGGAGAGACCCATCAGAGTGCAGGCACGCACAGACAGCAGACTAAGCTCAAGATCAGGCACAAACAGCACGTCAGAGAGATACAGGGGGCCAGACGGACCATCAAAGCATACAACACCGACACCGTGGACCGGTAAGGACTGACCAGAGCCTGTACGAACAGAACGGACAGTCGTGACAGGACCAAGTACCACAAAGTCACTACGACGACACGTCATGTGGTGGGTGGCACCGGAATCGATGATCCAAGTGCCACCGGAGTCACGACTGGTGGACGTCACTGTACAACGAGCAATGGAACACTCGGCATCAGAGGGACGCTGAGCCGTCAGTGGGAAGGAATGACGTACATCATGAAGGTGAGACTCATGGATCCAGTCAGTGCAGTCAGGCCCAACATCATCACATGCGTACTGTGCTCCCCCACACGTGTCATCACGAGTCACAAGGACGGACGAACAAGCAGTCTGTGACCCACTCGACGATGACAACACACTCGCACCTCCCTGAAAGCAAAGTGCCGGAAGATGACGAAGCTCGGCGATGGTGCGGTCACATGGGTCTGGATCACTGCTGCTCGCTGGTGAGGACGTAGGAGCAGCTGCAGTCGTGGTCGCCGTGCGTCCGGAGGTGTGTGCGGGCGACGTGCCAGACGCGGTGCGAGCAGCATGGGCAGCCTGAAGTCCGCGACTGATGCGCCCCCAGTCAAGCGGCTGCTGGCACTCGGTGTAGCGATGGGCACCTCCACAGTTGTAGCAGTACACGGAATGGCCACTGCTACCACTGGATGACGACTACTGCTGACCCGATCCGCGCTTCCTATTCTTCTTCTTCCCCTGGGCAGCTGCTGCAACGCCCTGCGTCTGCGTGGGTGTAGACGGGGTCGAAGAGGAGGCGGAAGATGAGGTCGTGATGGAGGTAGATGAGGGTGACTGCAGGAGGGAAGATGGTGGTGAGGCGAGGACTGCTGCAGCGAGGGAAGTCTCCTGATGTGCTACTACTGCCTCGCGGGCCGACGTCACCTGGAGGAAAAGCTGATGGGCCCAAGGGAGCAGCTGCAGGGTGGCTGACAAAGGCTCGAGAGCAACGTCGCTGTACCGTGTGAAGATGTCGGTGTACTCCAGGCGAACTCCGAGCATGATCGTCCGAAGTGCCCACAGCTGTGTGCCCCTTGAGGTCCCCAGACGCGTGTAAATACGCATGGCACGTCGCTAGTAATCCGCCGTAGGCTCCGCTGGTCCCTGACGGAGCGAGTGGAAAGCACGAATGTGTGACGCACGCGTAGCGTGCGTCTCTGCGGCCAGTAAGGACAACGCCAGATCCCAGCCTCCACGAGGATCTGCTCCTTTGCCTATGCCAGCCTCGCCGAGGAAAGGGCGGAAGTCGACGACAGTCTCGCGTGGCATGGCGTAGAGAAGTCCTCGCATGGCCCGGGCTGCTGTCAGCACCTGTGCTGGATCTGTAGACTAGTATGGGCTGTGGTAGTAAGGCCACACTCCCTCGGAAGTGGCCCACACCTGAAACAGGATCTCCCAACAGTCAAATCCATCCTCGTTGATGTACCGTGGAGGTGGTGCCTCAAAGTCCTTTGGCTGCCGCTCCGTGGGGAGAGCAATCGCAGGCTGAGGAGGGCGAGAGACGGGGAAAACTCCAGAAAGGGGGTGATCACCGGGGAAGTCAGGTGACGGTCGTATCGGGGACACGGGTGGAGGTCGGATACCCGTCTGCAGCTGACAAAGGCGCTCCTGTAGGAGACGAATCTCCCGCTCCTGGGAGTCATCCTCGAACCCTGGCATGAATGGCTCGTCATCAAGGAGGTCCGCAGGTGGTGGGGAAACCACACCAGGAGGTGAAGCAGGCGGAGCACCTGTCACGGGCACCTGAGCCGAGTGCTAGGTGGAGGCCGCAACGCCGGCAGCTCCCTCAGAAATCCGCGAAGGAGCCGTGGACTGAGCGCGTAGGAGCTCAGTCAGCGTGCGAATCGCGTCAGTCTGCTCTCGCTACAGACGACGCATCTCCTCCTGCTGGCTACGCAGGTCCTCAATGGCCTGCGAGCGAGGGCTCAATACCCCTGAAGAAGAGGAGGGATCACCTGGTCCCTTGTCCTTGTCGTCGGGCGAACTCATGTCGCCGCTCACTATGGGACGACAGGTCAAGTTTGCCGGATTTCAAAACCGTCTGCGTTTCTTGGGGAGTTGAAACGCTAGAAACGTTTGACTTTCCGGGTGAAAATTTGGCTAAGTGTAATGCTGACGTCAGCAAGTGGTTGCTGACGTCAGCACGACCTGATGACGTCAGCAATCAACAATGCTGACGTCAGCCCGTCCCCTTCCTTTTTTTTTTTTCTTGTCACGGTTCTGCCGCTGCGCGGTGGTGCGCGGCAGCTCCGCGGAAGCTGCGCAGCAGCTTTCGCCCAGCTACTGCTGCAGCTGTGCTGTCAGTTGCAGCAGCAGCTGCGTAGCTGCGTGTGCAGCGGTGGCAGCAGCGGCTGCGCTGCTGCTGCTGCTGCTGCGCGCGGCGGCTGCTGCTGCGCGCTGCAGCTCCTGCTGGCTGCCGCCGCCGCGCGCTGCTGCTGCAGCCACTGCTGCGCTGCTACTGCTGCCACTGCTGCGCTGCTGCTGCTGCCACTGCTGCGCTGCTGCTGCCGCTGCGACTGCCGCTGCTGCTGCTGTGCCGCTGCCGCTGGTGCGCTGCTGCTGCCGACGCTGCTGCTGCGCTGCTGCTGCCGACGCTGCTGCCACGCTGCTACGGCGGCCGCTGTTGCTGCGCTGCTGCCGCCGCCGCCTCTGCTGCTGCTGCTCTGCTGCTACGGCTGTGGGAGGGCGGCTGCACGCACCGCAACCGCCACACACCTCTGCGTGGCGGTACACGCCGCTGCTGCTGCCTCAGCAGCTGCGATCTCACGTGGTGGGTGGAGTACGTTGACGGCGACCGGCCGTCTCCAACAGGTCCCAGAAGCTGTGCTGTAGCGGTGACTCTCACTGCTGCTGCTCTGTTGCGTCTCTGCTGCGCAGCTCAGTGAGAACTGTCTCACTGCTCTGATACCATGAGAAAGTGCGTAAAAGCTTCCTAGCAACACAGCCGTTGACCGGGCGTCAGTGCCTGGTCAGACGGTGACGACAGTCATAGGTCGTACACACAACGGCAAGGGTTTGGCTAGGAGACACAAGACACAGTGTCAGAATGCTTCAATATAGCATATGCAGAGAGAAATAACAACTGACAGGTCCAGGGCATAAATACCTGCCGCGGCGCACGGCGGGTGTCGCACGCGGCAGTCCAAGAGCTGTCCTAAAACCGGCCCAAAACCACTGTTTTGGCCGTAACTCTGCGCACACATGTCAGAATCCTACGCCGTCTGAACCTAGACGTGCAGAATCAAAAGACGNAGCGAGTATACAATGCAAAAACATGCAAATGGGCCTCATGCCCAGTCCGCCGAAAGGCGCCTGCAAGACGTAGAAGGCACAGCAAGGAGTCCCGGTGACATCTGGGGCTCTGGAACAGTGGTCGGTCAGCTTCAGGCGGGTGGTCCGCCGCCTGTCGTCGCGCCGGTGTCACCAGGGCCGCCTGCCTCAGGGATCTGCACGAGTATGGACACGGCCGAGTGGTCACAGTAAACTGTACAGGAACGGCACAAAGCACAACAGATCCTACTTCTCGAAGAATGACAAACCCATCGTTTGTGGTGTTTTTCATTGTTCGAAGAAGGGGTTTGCGTGGGGTTTGCATGGGGTTTGCGTGAGGGCATCTGTTGGGCCCCGTTATCGCGGGGCCCAGCAGATGCCTGCTTAAAAAATAAAACCCTCAAACCCGAATGTAAAGAGGGGTTGGGTTTCAAGGTATTTCTTCTGCATACCAGGGTGGTTTCTGTGCCATGAAGAAAGAGTCCAAATTTTGAAATGGGCGTTCTCGCTTGATCGCGATGGAGCAATGACCCTTCTTTTTTTTTTTTTCGACGCGCACATCCCCTATTACGAAGTATGGTGTTATGTTTTGCCCAGGCTCTGCCCGCGCAAAAAATACAGAACGCAAAGTCGTTATGGGGGGTTTGTGCGTCGAAAACGTAAAACAACAAAAGGGTCATTGCTCCATCGCGATCTTGCGAAGGAGTGATGGTCACGATTGAGCGACAGTCACATGACCCTCTACGCCATGCTCGATTACCGCAGCATGTGGCTGATCGATCATGGCGAGCGAGGGCCGGATACCTCGTTCCTTTCTTTAAAATGATGGGTATGCCATGTTAAAACTGGGATTCGCGGGTAAGCCAACTTAGTAGTTAGCGAGGTTTTGGTATCCGAGTCATTTCACCTTTGGCGAAATTGCTGTTGTCAGGGATGGCCGTTGCAATCACGTTCGAAACAAAAGCGGGAACTGGCGGGAAGCAGCGCGATTTGGTTCGCTCGGTTTGTCTCGGCATCGTCGTGGCTGGGGACCCCTTCCCGCTGTCGCTATCCTCCAATGAGCGGAAGTTGACGGGCCACTAGAGAAACCACTTTGGCTAGCACAGTTGGACGTCGACCATCTACTCGAATGCTGAGTTGCCGCCAGCTTCTTTCCCCTGGATGTTGGGAGATCTGTTCTCGCCTCAAGCTGTGTGCCCAAGTCCTTTCGGATTCCCATAACTCCAACAAAAATTGGCAGAACAGCATCGCCGTCTTCTCGGATTTGGTTCCCTGCCACATTCAGCTGAACTTCACATACTGCAGCTGCGATCAGCCTGGAGCTAGGAGGCCTACCAAGCCGGGCGGGTCGTCGATCCCCAGGGTCGACGGAACAGACCTTCAAGTCCTTCATGCTTTGACACTGGACGCGCTGGTCGGGCTGGGACAGGAGAATCTGCCAAGATGTCGGCCGGAGGCAACTATGGCAGTGGAAGCTTGAGTGGTCCAAAATCATCCGGAGTCCTGCACCCTCTGAACCACAACTCACCTGTTCCTGGTACGCTCTGAGGACTGCGACTATGCGCAATGCATTACTTGCAGCACGGATCTGAAGAATCTGACGTCTTTTCATCTAAATCGATGATCATGCAGGGTTTCCTCTGGATCTTGGATTCCTTGGCGACATTGTGAAGGCTCCATCGGCTACGCCTGGCGATGGATCTTTGCATGCCCGCTCAAAGCCAAGTCTCGCGTTTGCCCAGAAGCAACAGACAGGACCCGAAAACCAAACGCAGGCTCCAGTTGCTCCTGCTCCGGCTCCACTTCAAGCCGAACTGCAAAAGTCAGCTGAGAATGCTCGGGCCTTGCGCCGAGCAAGCGTGCGGAGGTCCAGCTTGCCAGGAGACTTCTGCACAAATCTTGATGAAGAAGGTAACTGATGGGTACATGGCGAAATATGATTTGGATTCCAAAACTGGTAGCGTTTGACTGGTCGCATGTTCGCAAGCAATCATCTTGTGACGTACTGTGTCGTTTCACTAATGGCTCACCGTGCCCTTTTCCCATGTTATGCTTGTTTCAGGTTTATTGGACGAGGAGGATTTTGTCTTTGCACAGCTTCACACGACTGCAACACGTCATGAAGTTGCAAACACGAAAACGAACGCTGACACCTTCGTTTTTCCGGAAGGTTCAACCTCTTTTAACCCAGGCTTTATTGGAGGTCAATTTCCGTCGACGTCAACCCAACAGGACACTACCAAGCCTCAAGGAGGCAGAAGGGACAGCATTCCGTGGGACAAGACTTTCTTAGATCAAAACGCAGGTGCGAACAAGTTGGCTTCTCGGGAGAGCATGACGTAATTCATATCTGAAACGACAGAGCTGAAGACTAGAGAGGAAGAAACGGGGCAAAGGCTCGAGGTTTCCAAAGATGTCAACGGCAGGATGGCTCTTGACTCCTTGAATGTAGATTAACTTTCTTGTCAGTTACGAGAAAAAGTGTGGGGAGGCGTTGGAGTTCTAGCTGGGTAGTGCAGATGGCACACAGAGTGCACAAACAGACTGTTGCGCAGTGACTCCTGCACCATGTCCATGGTCTTGCTTTGATGGAGGTCGTGTTGCTGAAGATCCTTGGACTGTGATGGGGCTGACGCATACTGTTTTCGTGTGGTGCAGAGTCACTCTTTGACAATGATGATGGTGACGACTATGTGGCAAGCAGCCAGGAGGTTGTCGAAGCTCAGACCGCAGAGCTGCCTCCGCTTGATCTTTCTTTCCTGCCTCAGCTGACAGCCCCAGTAAAGTTTGCAGCTCCACCCTCAGCTCCCAGCAATGGCCACAGTTGCTCTGGTGACCAAGATGAGGACTCAGAGTCTGACGAGGCCTGTGACTTCACTTCTCAACCAAGAGGCACTGCTGTTGGAGGGCTGTATCCCACACCTTCGTCTGGTGGGCCAAGCAGCGGCCTCTTTGGTGCACAGAGGTCTGGACAGAGTTCGGGACAGGGGCTTGGCTGGGCCTCAAAGAGTACTGATGGCTTTTCTGCTCCTCCTGATAGCGGAGTTAAGCGACTGGTCTTCTCATCAGTTGAACTGGGTGGCCCATCTCCCTTTGGCTCAAAGATCCCTTCTCCAGAGGTGCAGAGTCTTCCCAAGGTCTTCGGTTGCTCTCCAGTGACATCCAAGTGCTCACCTTCACCCAAGGTGACTTTTGTTGCCGAACGCTTTTTTCTGACTCTCTCCCCTCTTTCCATTCTGACCCATGTATCACTGTTTCCTCCCTTCGTGTGACTGACTTTTAGAGTTCTCCTAAGGATGCTGGCTCTTTTGCTTTAGCTCAAACTGCCTTTTTCACTTCTCCTGTACGCAGAAAGAGCTTCCTACCCGATCTTCTCCTGGCCTCTCCAAGAAGATGGTGGGCGATAGTGGAAGCAAGCTCAAAGCTCCAATTGAACAAAGCCTTCAACTTCTGACAGGAAGCAAAGCTGAAGCAGAAAGCTCTGGACTGCCACTGGCTGACACTGAACAGCACTCGGTGGGTGAAAAGCAGCAACAAGTGGATGTGGCACACGATGGACTGCGCCCTCCTGTGGCAACCATTATTGCGAAGTTTGAGCTGGAGTGTGGTCTTGGAGTCAGATCCCTCTCCGGAAACTCTGGACTTGTTGTGGAGAACCAAAGCTCAAATCTGGTGACTGATGTGGAAGAGCTCGCGACATCTCAAGGCAGCTCAACCAAGCAATTGGCTGGATCACAGAACCTCGGCTTCAGCCCCCAGCTTCATGTGAAGGAGGATGTGCAAGCAAGCAGCCAACAATTGCAGTCAAAGGATGAAAAGAAGATGGGGATTCATGCTGATGATGGTGGTGGCAGCAGCAAGGTCAGCGCAGACATCAAGCACACTCAGCAGGCAGTAAGCAACCAGAGGGGCAGGTTGGCGGAGGATGATTCGAACCCAACTATTGAAGGTGGTAACATTCAGCAGCATGGTGCAACACTGACTGTTGCACAAAGCGACGGAGAGGATGGCGGAGGCACATGTGATGTGACAAATGGAATGCAGATGAAAGCCGCAAGTGTGGAAGGTGTTGGAGATAAGAAGATCTTGAGGCCAAGTGGGTTGGCAAACGTGAAAGGGGGGCATAAAGTGGAAGGAGGAAGCAAGCAAGCAGGAGCTGTTGGCGCAATCACAGGCCGGTTGAGCAAAGCTGCTCGGGGTCCTGCTGCATCTGCAGGGTCAATGATACCAAAGAAAGGCTTTGCATTCAGTGGAGCTGCGGCAGGTGGCGGATCACGTGGCTTCGGCACCGGCAGCTCTCGGAGCTCAGTCCAGCAACTGAAAACTTCCAATCCTATCTCTGCACCTCGGGTTGCTGCTACACAGGCATCAACGGGCTCACGGGCAGCACCTGTGAAGCCAATCACCAGCAGACAGAGCGTGCAGAGTGAGCCCTCTGGCCGAGTTAGCCGTGGAAGCAGTGGAAGCACCGTCAGCCAAAGCCGGACTTCAAGTCACTCGGATTCTTCTGCTCTGTTCCGCTTCAGTGCGGGAGATGGAGGGACCGCTGACCAGAAGGTTGCACCTGCTCGGCGGCCAGCAAGAGTGACCAGTGATCGGCGACCAAGTGCTCCCAAACCTCCAATCTCACGGGGCCCGATTAGTAGACAACTCCAGCCCCCTGTTCGTCCCGCTGCAGGTCCTGTTGCAAAGACTGTCTCACCTGTGAAGGAGACTGGCAATGTGAAGAAGAGTGCCAATGGTGTGGTAGGCATAGCAGCTGGAGGTGCAGTTGCAGGTGCAAGTGGTGCTGGAAGTGGTAATACAGCAGCGTCCTCACGAGCTTCTGCAGCTGCTTTTACCAGGCGTTCCACCAGCTCCAGGGCTTCAGCTGCGCCCTGTCCTACACCATCTTCGGCTTCCTCCGCTTCTTCTGCTGCTGGCCATACATCAACTGGCACAAGCCGCCAAGTTCCCTCAGCTTTGCCTGGGCCATTGGCACGCCGGGCTTCAGACAAGGAGACTGATGGAAGGAGTACTCACTCAGCTTTGCCACCAAAACCAGCTGCCCTTGGTGCCAAGGCTCTCCCATCCCGTATTCCAGGTGTACGGGCATCCGGACCAACCAGAGGTGACAGGCCTACGCAGCATCAGTCAGCGCTTCAGGCTCCCCGCCCTACCCTTGGAAAGAGGCCAAGCTCAGAGAAGGACAAGGTGGTCGGAGGGCTTGGCACAGGGAGGCCTGGTGTTGGACCTTCTGTGAAGCAGGAAGAAATTGGAAACAGAGCTGCAGGTTTTGGGGTGAAAACTCAGCTCCCAGCAGGCCCTTGCCAGCTGCAGGAAAGTGTAAGGGTAAATGATGGGAAGGCCAGTGGTCAGCGTGATAACACTGGACTTCGTGCAGGGGCATACAGCAATGATGCAGCTGCTTCACTCAGCACAGCAGCAGAATCTGGCCCTATCTTGAAGGAGAGTGGAGGTAGTTCTCTTTCACCTGGTTTGGCTGCTGTGCGAGCGATGGGGGCTGCACTTGCATCAGGTTCTGCATGTCAGAAGAGCAACTTGATTGAGAAATCCCCCTTCAGCGAGCCAAACCATTCACCTAGTGCTCCATGCACAGGAGCCCCGGGTTTGCAGGCTTCTCCATGTCTACAGAGTGTGGCTGTTGAATCTCAAGGCCCTGAATTACAAGTTATAGATAGCCCTCCTGAAGTGCAGCCAGCTTCTGCAGAAGCCACAGTACCTGTTGCAGATGCTTATGTCCAAGACCATCAACCTCAAACGTCTGCATCCTACCCTCCCGCTCCACCTTGTCAGTCAGATCTCTTGCATGGCATTTCAGAAGTGGC
>SZWC01008117.1:88847-116752 GCA_023375785.1 Penium margaritaceum
GGCGGACTACCCGTCTGGAGCTGACCGACCACTGTTCCAGAGCCCCAGATGTCACCGGGACTCCTTGCTGTGCCTTCTACGTCTTGCAGGCGCCTTTCGACGGACTGGGCATGAGGCCCATTTGCATGTTTTTGCATTTTATACTCGCTGTCAGTCAATGGATGCATGCATGTGACCAGTCGTTGCGTGCGTCTTTTGATTCTGCACGTCTAGGTTCAGACGGCGTAGGATTCTGACATGTTTGCGCAGAGTTACGGCCAAAACAGTGGTTTTGGGCCGGTTTTAGGACAGCTCTTGGACTGCCGCGTGCGACACCCGCCGTGCGCCGCGGCAGGTATTTATGCCCTGGACCTGTCAGTTGTCATTTCTCTCTGCATATGCTATATTGAAGCATTCTGACACTTTGACTTGTGTCTCCTAGCCAAACCCTTGCCGTTGTGTGTACGACCTGTGACTGTCGTCACCGTCTGACTAGGCACTGACGCCCGGTCAGCGGCTGTGCTGCTAGGAAGCTTCTACGCACTTTCTCAGTACCAGCTCCAAGGGCAACATACTCGGCCTCTCTAGTGTTGCGTGCCATGCACCCCTGCTTTCCACTCTTCCATGACACAGCTATGTTCCCAAGAAGGAACACGTAGCCTGTTCGGCTTTTTCCGTCGACGCTCCACGCGTAGTCACTATCGGTGAATACTGACAACCACCAACAGGTGAGTACAGAACAGCGGACCAAGCCATGGTGTCTGCAACACATAGCGCATGACCCACAATGCTGTCTCATGGTGGTGGACGCGAGGTGCTTGCAAAAACTGTGCAAGAAATTTCACTTCGAAGGCAATGTCAGGTGGCGTGGTGGTGACCACGTACATTAGCAACCCAATGAGATGCAAGTATCCAGACGACTCCACAAACTCCCTCGGGTCAATTGAATCGACCGGTTCCAGGGTTTTCTGCCCATCGGGCGTCATGGGAGTGGAGACGGAGGATGTGGACACTAAGAGATGAGTAAAGCGATCCCCGAAGGTTTGTATGTATCTACCTTGGTGGACGTGCACAAGTTCACGCTCACGATCGCGGGCATTGTTTTTGCCCAAGAAAACCTGATCCTCACCAAGGTTCTTCATTTGGCATGTGGCCTGCAACATATCTTTGACCTTCTGAAATTCTGCCATGTTTGCCGACACAATCAATAGATCATCGACATACACGAGGACAGTAACAAAGGGCTCTGAAGTAGTACTCGGGAAGAGCGAGGGATCAACATCACTCCTCTTGTATCCCCCACGCTCTAATGTCGAGCAAATCTCACTGATCCAGCAACTCGGTGATTGTTTCTGAATGTACAATACCTTACGAAGACGCCATACACGAAGAGTATCGTCTTCAAAACCGGGCTGTTGGACCATGTATATCTCTTCGTCCAACCGACCATGGAGAAATGCGTTGTTCACGTCCATCCTATTGACCTCCCAACTTTGTTGTGCAGCGAGCCATAGAAGATCTCGTGTTGTGTCCATCCGGCCGATCGGTACAAACGCGGCATCGAAGTCCGCTCCCTCGACTTGGGAATAAACTTTTGCAGCTAGACGAGCCTTGTAGCATTCAGTAGAGCCGTCAAGCTTTGTCTTCACGCGATAGACCCATTTGGCTTTGATAGCCTTTTTCCAAAAAGGGAGATCGACAACCTCAAACACTCTGTGCTCAATCAAAGCATCCATCTCCTCCCTTATGGAAATCTCCCCACTCTCAGAGTCAGGCCGTGAACGGGCCTAGCTTAAAGAGGTGGGGTCCGGTAGACCCTCCTCAGACGTGTGCAAAGTGCACTCTCTCGCATCAGGCGCGATCTCTCATAATGCCCAGAGATTCTCTGCTTTGTAAACACGAAGATGCTCACGTTGCAGCTGCCCATACCCTGAATGAGTGTCTGGTGAGACCCTAGTGTCAGGTTCGGACCGGACAACCAAGCCCAATACCTTCGTGGCTGGATCTCCACTCACCACCTGGCGGACAGGCAATGTGCGCCTTGGTCGGCGTGGACTCATGGTAGGGCGTTGCACTATGGAGTGGTCGCGGACGAAGACGACCACCCTCCTCACGAGAGTATGCATGAGTAGATGCCGATGACTCAGACGCAGGGACGACCGGTGACAGCACAACCACTCGGTCACAAGGGCTTGCAGGCTGCATGGAGGGGGCTACAGCTGGACACATCGGCGGTGAGTTATGAGATGATACAGAGGATGCAGTGAGAGGTGGACCAGCAGACAAAACAGCCAGGTCAACAGCCAACTCTTGAGGGACAGAGGAAGGGGAGGCGGCAGATGACGAGGAGGAGGACGCAGTAGATGATGGAGGAGAGCCATAAGTGGGTAGCACAGGAGGAACAAAAGGAAGAGCTACTGAGGACGGAGACGGTACAGGGAATGACACAGCGAGAGGGGGTGAGCTAGGTGGGGCCAGGGGGTGCACCTACCAAAGGAGATGTAGACAGTACAGGGGGTGCCATGGGGGTAGGTTGGACCGATGTGCCTGCCACGATGAGAGTATCCATACGGGGACCCTCCCCCACTCGTCAGGTGCGAGGGCACGAAGCCGAGTGAGGGTCTGAACCGAAACCGACACAAATCACATTGCATGTAGGGCTCAAGAAAGACGGTATCACAAGAATCGACAATGCGGTGACGATCTGGGTACCAGAAATGCCACGCCTTTGACTAGGGAGAAACCCCAAGAAACAGACACAAGTGATCGCGGGGAGAGAGTGCTCACGAGGGCACTCCAGCCACTGGTGGTCGCCACCACAGTTATAGTAGCGAAGAACTCTGCCTGATGCTCCCGGGGACCCTTGGGCCCCCTTACCCTATGTATTCTTTTCCTCCTTCTTGCCCTTACCCAAGACCACCACCGTGCTCGAATTTGATGGAGGAGATGTGGAGGAGGTCAAGAGTGGTGAGGGAGGGTGAATGGAGGAATTGGAAGAAGATGAGGCCGATGGAGGGACGGAAGTAGCTGCAACTTGACCTATGGGTGGAAAGTACAGCCTTGCCACCCGCACATGGTAGTCGCAGGAAGGAGGGTGCCAGTCTCTCCCATCTGCATGAGCTCTGCAAGCTCGAAGGACTGGAAAATAACTGAGTGCTTCTCATGGGCCCCCAGTATGATCGTAGCCAGAACCGAGTACTGAGGAGGCATCTGCGTGCCCAAGTGAGTGAGGGCACATAATGCACACTGCTAATAAGCATCAACAACTTCTCTATTACCCTGGTGAAGGGAAGTGAACTCACGAATGCGCTCATTGAGGTCAGCCTGACCAACCCGCCGATGGGTGGTCAAAACGAGCTGCTAAGCTCCGAGGGGGTCCGCACCCTACCCGGTCAGGTCTGCCACATAGGGATTGACATCCATAATGGAGTTGTCTGGGAAGGCAAGGACTAGGGCACGGACTGCTCGTGTTGTAGCAACAGACTATGCTGCATCTGTGGCATCATAATCAGTCGTGTAATAGGGGAGCAGTCCCTCACCGGTGGCCCTGGTGTGAAACTGGAACTCCCACACCTCAAATTCAAGGCTATCCGAGTACCGTGGAGGTGGAGACTCAAAATTCCTTAGCCGGATATGTTGTCGGCATAATCAAGCCAGACAGGGATGTGGCGCCTGAGCCAGGCTGCTGGCACACTGGTGGTGCATAACGCTGCAGCAAGGACACTGGTGACACGAAAGAGTGCGTTGGAACGGACCGCATCAGACTTTGAGAATACTGATGTTGCTACTGCTGCTGCAGCAAGGTGGCTGACACCTGGTGTGATTGTTGTTACTGCTGCTACGGTTGCTGCTACTGCTGCTACTGCAACTGCTGCTGCGTTGCGGCACTGCCAGATGCGGATGTCAAGCTACCTGCAGTCTGCCCCACTGGGTACACCTGGGCAGGCGATTGCTGTGCAAGTAGTGCCTACTGGTTAGCCATATATGCATTGAGCAATGTCTCCAAAGACTACAGCTATGCATCTTGCTTGTCTAACCGCTCAGCAATCGGACTTGAGAAAGACTATGAGCTGTCATTGATGGGTGGAGGGTCACCCTCGCCCGCTGATTGTGTTTCTGACATTGTGGCTGCCCTAAATCAAGAAGAGGGGCAGAAACATATGACAGGGTGGGATAGCAGACAGTCAACGCTGCCGGGAAAAATCCGGCAGAATTCAGCCTCTGGCTCCGCCGGACAGCTACTTGACGAGGCCCAAGCCCTGGACACATCGGTTGTCTGGGCTGTGCTCCGTTGTGAGGAAAGGAAAGAGGAACGATCCCAGCCCAAGGAGGCCCAAAAGAGAGAGGAGGAAGAGGAGGGTCACTGACCAATGATTAGTGGTCGATGAAGTTGTTTCAGCACCTCAGGACGTGGGATCAACTCCCCACTGCTGCGGCTGATAGTGGCTACTTGACTGCTGTCAGGAACACGTCTTGAGGGTTGCCGCAAAGGCAGTCCAGCGACTGCCGCGTGGAGGGAGGTTGCAGCCCACTCATTGAGGCCTCTGGGGAGATCGCAGCACACCTGTTGCTGCCTAAGGCAGTCCGCTGCACAATCGTTGCGAGAACTGGTGAGGATGCAACACCCTGGCGACGACGTGTGGAGGAAGTGAAGCCTAATGGCTGCAACCTGCACAAGGGTCGCAGTCCGACAGCTGCAGCCTGAGCTTAGGTTGCAGCCAACCACGTTAAGGCTGCACTTGCTGCAGCACCAGCCTTTCCGGCAGTGGCCGCCTGATGCTGCAGCTCCGCTTCAACCAACAACGGCCGAAAGGGAAACGACCGCCGCCACCTTCTTCCCACTCAATGGACGAGGGGATGGCACCCTCAGCTCTGATACCAATAGAGGTTCCCCTAATGCCCTCCACACATGATCTACACACTAGTCTGTAAAAGAGGGGGAGAACGGTAGGTGTTTAGGTCGAAAGTCTTGGACAAAGGCCATGGGAAAAATGGGAAAGGATGACAAGGAGCGAGGCACACTTAGCGAGGCCTCTCCCGTCGGCAAGCGATGAGCTAGCGAGCTCCAATTGAACTCGCTAGCCCGATCCAACCGACAGAGGTGACCTCACCCTTCCTAATTTCATCGCATGCCTTTGCATTGCTGTCTGAACATCTTCGGCGGCATGTCCGACAACAAACCATTTCCATTCCACCACCCGACGAGTCATCATGTTGTGACCATGTCCTAGTTCACAATCATCATTTTGGCAACCTCAAGTCATCATGCCCATCCTGGAGAGCGTTGTTGCTCTTCTCATCTGTCATGTTCTCTCCACCGCATTGCCGCTTGCTTGACACTCGCCAGCCTCCAGCCGCCGACAGGTCCTCATACCCCTCAAGGATCTGCGTGTGCATGAACAGCAGCCAGGGGGTCATCATTAGTCACCGTGTATGAACATAGCACAACACTGGAATATTGGTAGAACTTGTTTGTAGCCATTTTTCAAAACTCTCTCGTCAAGCGTGAAGATGCGCCAAACGTGAGGCCATGCCTTCCTGCAAGCCCCGGGTGCCACAAAGCAGCACATAAACGTCTTGTGTTGGTGCTTCGTCACCGCCATGGTGTTTGGGTCCACTCGCATGAACTGCACGCGCACAGAGACGCATGGACATAGGTGGTACCCATGCAACATGGTGGAACAAATGTACATATTTAGAGGAACATACATGCAAGCTCACCTCGGCACAGTACATGGGGAATAGAGTCCACGAAGTGGCCTTCTCTCCCATGACTTCCTCCTGCGCCTTGTCTCAAGCCTTCCATATCAGCTGGTAGCCAGTTTTCTCATGTGTCACTGCTTCGACGACGTCACGGAGTGCTTTGGCGTCAGTGGTGGTGTCTCGCGCCACAATGTCCCAGATATGTCGTAGGATCCACTTGGTTGTGCGTGCAAGGTTTCCCTTCGCTAGTCCCGGAGTACACTTGTGACCCTCCACGTAAGGTGACACCATACAGTTGTGGGATTTTCTGCTCATTTTTCGCGCGGATCACCCACTCACATCCCTCACTCTGGCGGTTGCAAAAGCGTACGACGATACCGTTGGGCAAAGAACACTCCCACTTGAGGGGAAATCGCTGGTGAACAGCATAGTCCTCTATGAAGCACCTCGGATATTGTTCTTAATCTATTGTTCATTCTAATTTCTACTTCAGATTTATTATCTATTGTGAACTATCCCTCCTGACTCCTCATTGTTGCTCAGAATCCTGCATCTCATTCTGATCGTCATTCCAGATCATGAATTTTGATTCTGATTCTTGTTCTAAATTCAAATTTTCTTATTCTTGGTTGAATTTTTTTCTCTTATTGAGAATCTAAAGTTTACCCTTGGTATGGTTTTTTATCTGATTGTGATTCAAAATCCATTTCTGAATTTGGATTCCAATTTTGATTCTTATTCTTTTTCACCATTGCGATTGTAACTCCTCTTCTCATTCTGTTTCCGAAACCTGGTTCCAATTCTGACTCTACTTCTGTTTTTTTCATATTTGGATTCGTTATCAATGCCGTGGATCCATCCACCACCTCATCCACCCATATCCCCCAAACCCCCCCCCACTAAAACTAGCTCACCAAGCAGAACCAGGAACGAACCAGAACCAACATCAAAACCATGACTTAGAACTTGGAACCACAATCAGAAATGAGAATCAACATCACACAAAGCAATCAGAATCAACATCAAAAGCACTAATGCTCAACCCAACCCCCTCCCCCCCCCTCTCCCACCCTCACCCCCGACAAAAACCGAACCAGAATTCAGCGCATGAGTTGGAAACAAGAATGAAAAAAGTGGAGGCCCACAAATAAATGGGAGGGGTGGGGCACATCCAAACGCTGGATGTTGGCATGGGAGGGCGAAAGGATATTTCTCCCTCTCAGTCTTCATGCACCCCTGCTCCCCTTCCATGCTTCCAGCCCACCAACGCCAATGCCAACGCAAACACCAACGCCAACGCCAATACCAACGCAGACACCAACGCCAACGCCAGCGCCAATGCCAACGCCACTGCCAACGCCAACGCCAACACGGACACCAACGCCAACGCCAACGCCAATGCCAATGCCAATGCCAACGCCAACGCCAACGCCGATGCCAACGCCGACGCCAATGCCAACGCCAACGCCGACATCGACGACGACGCCAACGCCAATGCCAACGCCAACGCCAACGCCGACGCCGACACCGATGCCGACGCCAACGCCAACACCAACGCCAACGCCAATGCCAATGCCGACACCATGCCAACGCCGACGCCGATGCCGATGCCAATGCCAACGCCAAGAACAACGCCAACGCCAACGCCAATGTTGGAAAAGGAGCCATCCGGCTCAGTTTGAGGTCCACAGGAGCAAGTTCCAAGAAACTACCGGATTCCTATTCAGATCGTCAATCCAGCTTCACCAGTGGAAAGATCAGGTGGCAAAATGTCTACGGTTCAAGTTTCAGACCGATCCAACGGTCGGATCGTGAGATATGAATTCTCAAAGTTTCCGGGGTCATCGACCGCCGGTATCTGTGTGACCATGGGCGATGGCTCCATGCCTTAGCCTGAGAAAAGAAAAAAGGTAAGAGGTCCAGGGTCAAGACCTGATGGGAGAAATATCCAAAAAGGTCCTAGATTCTTGGGTTGCCTTGTCAGAGTGTGCTGACTAGGAAGAAAGGTACCTCTCCTTGGTTTTTAGGTGAGGTGACATCCTTGTGTGCTAGTCATGGACACATGGTGATTCGCCATGGGATTGCGGGTTATGTGACCACTAGGAGTGTGCCATGAGAGTATTTTCTAGCTCTCTAAGTTCTGTTTGAGTGGTCAGCCTGATTGCTAGGCTAATTTCCTCTCTTGTGTGAGATTATGGACTCTAGTGTATGAGCCTTAGCCTCCATGGCTAAGTGGTGTGGCTTGTGAGAGGGCTGACTAGCCCAGGCTCTAGCTCTATATGTACTCCATCATTTTGAGTGATTGAACAACCATTCTTCAGCACAAGTGATGTCCTTTCATTCCCACATGTTTGCTGCTCCAAGGCTCCCTCTCTCCTCCAGTTCCAGTACTTAGCATCATAGCCAAGTTCTACCACTTTCGCCCAGCACAGGCCGTCACTTTGAGAGTAACGGGTTATGGTAAAACCTCGACCAAATTTGACAATCAATCACAAGATCTTCAATTTCAGAAGAAAAGCTTTCCAACGAGCCCATGATCGCGATGATCCAACGGTCGGATTGAGAGTTATGCTCAAAACGAGGTCGGCCAGGGCTAAACAATTCTCTTTGAGTAAGACTGTCACCTTGTGATGACCATAACCCTCTCATTTCTTTGTCAAATTTAAAGAGTAGTACATGATAACTGAATCATTTCTCTTAAGATTTCCATTGGTGCAAAAATATTTGCATTCCATTGGTACATTTGGGAGTAACGCCGTTTACAAGATAGCTGGTCTGAGTTGGAGTAGGAGCAGAAGCATACCCTGTTTTCAAAAGGGCATATCTCTTAAAATCCCCTGTTGATGACCCTGTTTGATGGGTCTATCTGAAATTTTTTTAGCTGAATTTTCCAGTGATGGGCTCCGTTTTTCCAAATTTCTAGTCTGCTGGCCTCTAAAGTCTATTTTCTGTCAGACACATTTATGGCAGAAGCAGTAGCACAAGCAGGGGTAGCGCTGCCACTCAAGGACAGCGCTCAGCATCACCAAAGCTCAAAATGGCAGCAGCAGGCGTTGTAACAGCAGCCCAGCCCTTGGAGAGGTTGGAAGGACGTGCCAACTTCACGTTTTGGAAGATCTGTACCCGCCTCCTTTTGGAGGAGAGGGGCTTGTGGGAGGTGGTGAGCAGCGACGAGCGCGCTCCGCCTCCACAGGCAAAAGGCATCACCGCAACGAAGGTGGTGGCGGGGAAGACGTTGCAAAATGGTGCAGCAGATGCAAGTTCATCTACAACTGCAACAGCGGCATATGAGGAGTGGAAGAAGAAGGACAGGCAGGCCTATAGGCAGCTTGTCAACACCATCTCCAACCCGCATCTTCAGTACGTGAGTAACAAGGCTACTGCAAAAGAAGGGTGGGACACGTTGTGCAAGAAGTATGAGAACAAGGATCCTGCGTTCCTCATGCTTTTGGAGGAGAAGATGATGGCGTTGAAAATTCAGGGTGGCGAAGGGATGGAGGCGTACTTGGATAGGGCAAAGGAGCTCGTAAAGCAGCTGAAAGCGGCCGACAACCCTGTGGAAGAGACGCTCTTCATCCTCCTCTTGCTGAGGAGACTCCCAGCGAGCTACAACACGGTGCAAGAGACGTTGGAGTACCAGCCGACTCTCGACCTGGACTTCATCTGCACGGACCTGGTGCAGGTGGAACTACGTCGCAATGCAGCAAAGCGCAATGGCGGCGGCAGCAGTGAAGCAACATTTGTGGCCACAAGCTCACGTAACCAACAGCAGTAGCAGTCTGGGCAGCAGAGAGGCAAGAAGAAAGGCACGTGCCACTATTGCCAGAAAGATGGCCACTACAAGAAAGAGTGCTTCAAGTTCAAGAGGGACAAGAAGGAGCACCAGCAACAACAGGAAAAGCAGCAATCTCCACAGCAGTAGCAGCAGCAGTCACAAGAGCGTCAACAGCAGTAGCAGAACCAGACCGGCGTGCGCCATTTTGGCAACATGAACGTGGCCAAGGAGGTGCGCGACCGCCTCTTCATGGTGAAATCTGACATGTCGCAGAAGGAAAAGGCGGATCTGGCGTGGTACAAGGACTCAGGGTGTACCAAGAGCCTAACGCACCACAATGAGTGGTTTACGCAGCTGCTCTCTATTCCCCCCCCGACCGATTGCTTTGGGTGATGATCGGGTGGTGTATGCTGAGAGGATTGGGATTGTAGAGATGTGGTTGGAGACCCTGCGTGACATTGAAGTGGGAGTGTTCCATGACGTGTTGTATGTACCTGATGCTGCGTTCAACCTTCTCTCAGTGTCTTCTCTCACCAACACAGGACTGCGAGTCGTCTTTGACGACGACTATGACTTCATCCTTGACAAGGAAATAGGAGAGGAGTTGGCCAAGTCGGTGAAGGAAGGCGACATGTACCGCTTGTTGGGGGCGACCAAGATCCCGCGCGAGCAGAGTCTTGCAGCAGCGGTGCAGGCCATAGATGGCAAAATCTTGCATGCGCGCTACGGCCACATCGGCATGCACGCCTTGCAGCAAATTCAAACAAAGCAGATGGTGCGTGACCTTCCCACCATCTCTATCTTTGAGCAGCAGTTGTGCATCGGCTATTTGGAGGGGAAGCAGCATCGCGAGACGTTCTCTGGAGCAGAGGAGCACGCAAAGGAGGTGCTGGAGCTGGTCCACACGGACTTGTGTGGCCCAATGCAGACCTAGAGCTTTGGAGGCTCTAGGTATTTTCTTACCTTCATTGATGATTTCAGTCGTTACGCTACTGTGCACTTCCTTTCCTCCAAGGACTAGTGCTTTGACAGGTTCGAGGAGTTTAAGGCAATGGTGGAGAACCAGACCGGAGAGAAGATCAAGGCGTTGCGCAGCGACCGTGGCGGAGAGTACCTGAGCGAGGAGTTCCAGGACTACCTCGCAGTAGCAGGCATCAAGGCGCAGCGCACCGCGCCATACTCGCCGCAGCAAAATGGCGTAACAGAACGCACCAACCGCACCATCGTTGAGTCGGCGCGCTCCATGCTGCACGCGGCTCAGCTCACCTATGACTTCTGGGCCGAAGCAGTGAGCACTGCAGTGTACATCAAGAACCGCAGTCCAACCAACGCCTTGGAGCAGATGATGCAGTACGAGGCATGGTTTGGCAAGAAGCCGATCGTGGGTCATCTTCACACGTTTGGCAGCTTGGCGCACATGCACGTGCCCAAGGAGAAGCGGCAAAAATGGGAGGCGAAGAGTGCACAGATGCTGATGATCGGCTATGACGCGGCAAGCAAGGCGTATCGTCTCTACGAGAGGGATACTGGCCACGTCATCATCTCCAAGGATGTCGTTTTCAATGAAAGTAACGTCATCGGCACCAACATCATCCGCGAAGAGGTAGCAGCTGACGAAGCAATGGGAGCAGACAATCTCCTTGATCCCATCTCTCCTGACCCTTCCTCTACTGTGATAGTGGGAGAACCACTCTACTCTCCCATGTCTGATGTAGCAGATACAACGGCCTCATTGGCAGAAGCAGAGGAAGGAGATGCAACATCACTCGCACCAGCAGTTGTACCTGCAGCACCGCGCCAGCCGCCCGCTAACGCCCCGGCACCAGGTCGCAAGTACCCTCTCAGGGTGCGCTACAAGCCTGGTGAGCGCGGGCTGTTGCAAAAACTAGATCAGATGAATGTCACAGTTGCAGAAGATTTAGACGGGCCAACGTCATACAAGGATGAATGTCACAGTTGTAGCAGATTTAGACGAGCCAACGTCCTACAAGGAGGCCATAGCTGCACCAAATGCAGCAGATTGGACGCAAGCTGTGCAGCAAGAGATACAATCGCAGCTCGACAACGGTACGTGGGAGCTGACTGAGCGTCCACCTGGACGCAATGTAATCAAGTGCAAGTGGGTGTTCAAGAAGAAGAGGGGCGCAGATTGCAACCTTGAAAAGTACAAGGCGAGACTCGCCGCCAAGGGCTATTCGCAGCAAGAAGGCATTGACTACACTGAAACCTTTTCTTCTGTTGCAAAGTTTGCCTCTGTGCGCATGCTCCTTTCTTATGCAGCAGCTGAGGACTTCGAGATTCACCACATGGATGTCAAGACGGTATTCTTGAACGGTGAATTGGAGGAAGAAATCTACATGGGGCAGCCCGAGGGGTTTGTCATGGATGGTCAGGAGCACCTGGTTTGCAAGCTGAAAAAGTCGTTGTACGGCCTCAAGCAAGCGTCGCGCGCTTGGAACCAGAAATTGGATGCGGCGCTGTAGTGCATGGGGTTTGTGCGCAGTGAGTGTGACTACAGCGTCTATCACTTGCAGCATGGTCATGAGGTGCTCATCATCATCGTCTATGCGGATGACATGCTCCTCCTTTCCAACAGTATGTCTACACTGTAGGTGTTCAAGGAGGCCATGCAAGAGCGCTTCCACATGTCTGATCTCGGGGAGGCATCATACTTCCTCGGAATCCAGATCGCGCGTGACCGCAAACCACGCTCTCTTTCGCTGCAACAGAGCCGCTACATCAAGGATTTTTTACAGCGGTTCGGCATGGCAGAGGCCAAACCCATCGGCACGCCGCTGAAGACGCATCAGTACCTTGTCAGCTTCAATGGAGAAGCGGATGCAGCTGAGCGGCAGAAGTACCAGAGCGTCATCGGCAGTCTCATGTACCTGATGGTGGCAACCAGGCCAGACCTCGCACAGGCTAAGAGCGCTGTGAGCCAGCACATGGCGAATCCCGGACCTGAGCACCAGATGGCAGTGAAGCGGATCTTCTGCTACCTTGCTGGAACCATCAATATCGGCATCACCTACAACGGCAACGACAACAACATCATCGGCTATACTGACGCAGATTGGGCTTCAAACCCTGAGGACCGCAAGTCCGTCTCTAGACATGTGTTCCTCATGAATGGTGGGGCCATCAGCTGGTGCAGCAACCGACAGGAGGCCATGGCCACATCAAGCACGGAAGCTGAGTACATCTCCCTTAGCTTTGGAGCCAAGGAAGCAGTTTGGCTTCAACGTCTCATGGCGGAGATGAGTGGGAGTGCAGTAGTTCCAGGTCCTGTACACGTCGACAACCAGAACGCAATCGCACTCGCCAAGAATCCTGAGCACCATGCACGCACCAAGCACATTGACATCGCATATCACTTCATCAAGCACATGGTGCAGGAGGGTGCTATCAAGCTCGAGTTTACATCAACCAATAAGCAGGTCGCTGATTTCTGCACCAAGCCAGTAACCCGTGAGAAGTAGCAGTTCTGCATGAAGGCATGTGGACTCAGTCCACTATGACTGCGGCAAAGTGGGAGATTGTTGGAAAATGAGCCATCGGGCTCAGTTTCAGGTCCACAGGAGCAAGTTCCAGGAAACTACAAGATGCCTGCTCCGATCGTCAATTCAACTTCATTATTGGAAATATCAGGTGGCAAAATGTCTATGGTCTAAGTTTCAGGCCGATCCAACGGTCAGATCGTGAGATATGAATTTTCAAAGTTTCCGGGGTCATTGACCGCCGGTATTTGTGTGACCATGGGCGATGGCTCCATGCCTTAGCCTGAGAAAGGAAAAAATGCAAGAGGTCCAGGGTCAAAACCTGATGGAAGAAATATCCAAAAAGGTCCTAGATTCTTGGATTGCCTTGTCAGAGTGTGCTGACTAGGAAAAAAGGTACCTCTCCTTAGTTTTTAGGTGAGGTGAGATCCTTGTGTGCTAGCCATGGACACATGGCGATTCTCCATCGGATTGTGGGTTATATGACCACTAGGAGTGAGCCATGAGAGTATTTTCTAGCTCTCTAGGTCGTGTTTGAGTGGTCAGCCTGATTGTTAGGCTAAATTCCTCTCTTGTGTGAAATCATGGACTCTAGTGTATGAGCCTTAGCCTCCATGGCTAAGTATTGTGGCTTGTGAGAGGGCTGACTTGCCCAAGCTCTAGCTCTACATGTACTGCATCATTTTGAGTGATTGAACAACCATTCTTCAGCACAAGTGATGCCCTTTCAGTCCCACATGTTTGCTGCTCCAAGGCTCCCTCTCTCCTCAACTTCCAACAGCCAAAGCTAATGCCAATGCCAGCACAAAACTTCAGCAGGATTGTCAACAAAGAACGCTAGCACCGTCGCCAAAAACTTGCCAATGTGTGTGCCGACGCAAAACGGCAACGCGAACAATGAAATACAGGCCAACATCAACACCAACACCAACGCCAACGCCAACGCCAACGCCAATGCTAGTGCCAGCGCCAACACCAATACCAGCACCAACGCCAGGGATGCCAGCGCCAAAACCTCAGCCAGATTCTCCTGCAAAATCCACCGCCTATATCAATGCTTATCCTTGAGTGGCAGTTGCAGCGGCAGCGGCAGTAACACTGCAAGAGCAAACGCCAGTGGAAGTGCCAGTGCAAGAGTTTCTTTCCCTCTCCGTTTTCATGCACCCTCAAGCCCCTCCATGCTTCCAGCGCACTAACGCCAACGCCAACGCCAACGCCAACTCTAAAGCCAACGCCAACACCAATGCCAGCGTGAAAAGCCAGCGCCATAACCAATTCAAAACTTGAACACCAACAACCGAAGTAAAACGACAATACCAACGCCAACACTAACACCAACGTTAGCGCTAAAGGCAATACCAACACCAATGCCAAACACTGAAGCCAACGGCAAAACCGCACCCAACTCCTATGCAAACCTCCACTGCCAACATCAATGCTTACCCTCAGGTAGGAGCTTTAACGGCTGCGCCAGCACCTTTCCCGTCCTTTAGAAGGTGGCAGCTTCCCTTGGCTTTGTCCTCCCCCCCACAACGACCATCTCCACAGTGGCCTCAAGCTCCTCCTCAGAGCCGTCCTCTCGACGCGGCTGCCACTCACTCCCGCCGTCCTGTCCATGGTGGTCGACCACCTCCCCAGCCCCGTGCTTGCAGTCGGATTGCATCTCCCGCCTTGTCCAGGACGGCTCCGGGTGGCTTCACGACTTCTAGAGCTCATGGCAGAAGCAGAGGCAGCATCGTTTGGAGCTTCGGCATCATGAGCAATGGCAGAGGTGGCATCCGCAGTGGCAGGGCCGGTGAAGCGAGTGACTGTGGGCAGGAAGTACCGGCAGCAGTGCCAGAAGCGGCAGTGGCCACCGTAGATTGAATCCTCGCGAAAGCTCAATTGAGCGTTGGACTGACGACTGGGGGCTGGAGCGAAGGAGTCCGTGTCTCCATTTTGCAACGCGGCGGAGCCTTCCGGGTGCCGGCCATCATTTCTTAACCCCCCTTCTTGCCACCGTCATTGCAGACTCCTTGCTTCGCCGCCTCAGCCCTCGGGTGCATCGCCTCTTGACAGCGGGTGTGACGGCGGCAGCAGAAGCGCTTCCAGCATCGCACGCGATGCAATCCGCTGCTGCTTGCGCAGCCACCGCCATACGTCGTCGCAAGCCGTGAAGAGGCACAAGGCGCCATGCGTGCCTTTTGGCAAACAACGCATGGGCAGCGGGCTTGTGCAGCCACCGCCATACGTCATCCGCCATACATCATACGCCATACGTCATTCGCCATATGTCATACGGCATACGTCGTTCGTCACAGGTCATTTGTCAAACGCCATTCGTCATTCGATCGACGTCGTACATGAAAGGACGCACAGCGTTGGCGCTCAACGCACGACGCAATGGCCCACTCATGGGCAAAGCTGCGGAGACCGATTCTCCGCCAAGGCACCCTTGGTGGGTTCCGATGTCGGATCCTCCGCCTAAGGAGCGCAAAGAGAGAGGCCCACAACCAACACAGATTTTTGTTTTCGTCCCAGCTCACACTCAGGCTTGCCGGAGATGACGCTATGAACCCGTCTGAAAGGGCTCGCAAACACTTGCAAAACCACCCGTTAATTTTTGCAAAAAAAAATTCAGAATAAAGTTCATCGAGAAGATTCTCATGAACTACAAAAACTTTAGCTTAGCCAGTGAGGTTCAAAACACTTTGAAACATTTTCCTTGAAAGCAAATAACAAGCAATTCCAAATACACTTCATATGAACTTGGGTTACTATACGAGATACCCAAATAGTAGAAATATAAAACTGATTCACCCGTCTTCCGGCAAAAAATAACCTAACTACCCATCTGCCACCGCTACCGCCACGCCAAAAACAAAGAAAACAGACAAAAATGCATGGCGAGGCCACATGTCATGCGCTGACGACTCATGGCATGCGACGCCCTCCACTAGTGTCACAAACCTTTTCATTGAAGGGTTTTTTAATACTAGCGGGGGGGTGTTGTTTACAGGTTGAGGGGAGTTTGAGACTCCCCATGCGTTGAAAGGGAACCTGTTGGGCCCCGCTACCGCAGGGCCAAGCAGGAGCCCGCACAGAAATAAAACCCTAAAACCCAGAATGTAATTTGGGGTAGGTTTTCATTGTGGTTTGTGCGTTAAAAGAATAGGTTTGCGTGTGTAAAAAAATGTCAAAAAGAAAAGACGGGCGTTTTTGCTCGATCGCGAGGGAGCCATGACCCGTTTTCTTTTTTTGACACGCGAACCCCCAAGTTTGATTTAGGGTTTAATGTTTGGCGCCGGCTCCACCCACGCCAAACATAGGAAACCCTACATTGAACAAGGGGGGGTTGCGTGTAAAAAAAAAAAAAGAGGCAGGTGTAGCGGGAGGGCCGGTTCGGCCCTCCCTCCTTGCTGAAGCGAGGGGTGGTTGCACACCACCCTTCGCGTCAGCGAGGGCTGGCCGGCGGCCAGCAATTCGCTGGCCGCCGGCCAGCTCGCTGCCGGCCGGCTGGACGGCCGGCGGCCGGCCAAGCGACCGGCCGGCCACCGGCTAGCCAGCCGCCAGCCGCCGATCGCGGCCTCAGCCCGATCGGCGGCTGAGGGCCCACGAGGGCCTCAAGGGCGAGGCCTGGTGGCCTCGTGCCCTCACACCCGCTCGCCCTCCTCGCAACCGAGTGAGCGAGGACGAGGGAGGGGGACGAGGGACGAGAGGCGAGAGAACTGGCCCTGGCGAAATCGCCAGCGTGCCTCACACGCGACAATTTCGCGCTAGAACGTCAAAACGTAAATCAAGTTGGTTTACGACAAATTTTGACATGAAAATAACAAAACAACTCGTACAAACACACGAGTTCAAGGTAAAAATCCCCGGTTTGGGTCCCAAAACCAGGGGTAAGGTTGAAAACGGAAATAGGACCTCCGGAGACTCGAAGTATTTGAGTCTCCCTGCTCTGGGTCGTTGATGACGATTGCCCCTCAGTCCTGCGAAGGGGGTAAGCCCCTGACGCGGACTGAGAACGCCATTCTGCAAACTCCGACGACGACTTCAGAGCCGGAGCAGGAGGTTCGACCCGTTATAGTGGTTCTCAGAGCCAGACGACTGTCGCGACCAAGAAGGCGACGGAAACAGCGGCTCCGTCGTATATAAAATGCCGCCGGCAGCTACAATTAGCAGTAGAAACCCAAAGGAGTATATGGCATCCATAGTAATCCGTTTCAAGCACCGAAAAGTGCTTTTGAAAGCTCTTTAAGAGCTCTACTTCAACCCTCCAACTCCTTTGAGCTTCTTCTTCACTCCAGGGAGCTAGGTGGATCTTTCTTGGATGGGGTGAGGAGTGCCCACCCCCAAAATCACATACTTGCTTCCATTTCCAAGGTTCCCTCCCCCCTCCTTCAACCAAAAATTGGGATAGTGTTTCATCCCAAGGCCAGGGGCTCTCACAGCTTGAGGTAGCCCTAAAAAGAGGGAGGACGACACCTTGAGGACTTTTTGCGGCTTCCCCAACGCCGCCGGCTCAAGGAGGACGCCGCCAAGGGGCACGAGACGCTCGAAGAAGACTTAAGAGGAGGCCAAAGAAGACAAGAAGACAGGAAGAAAACAAGAAGTTAGAAGAAGGATTGGAGGAGTTGCTAGGAATCTTTGTAATTCTTCTCTCACTCTTTGCCCGAGCTTTGTGAGCGGTACTCACGCTTCTTGCCAATTCCTTGTATTATAATTTTCTGCTTTTGTAGAATCTAGTCGCTACCAATTGCCATGAGTCATGGCTTAGGAAGACTAGTTTCAAAACCCACGACCTTGTGCCGACATGGCGGCCTAGAAAAATAGAAAATAAATCTATAATTGCCTCACTGATCGTGAGAGCAACATCTTAGGAGGCGATTCCTCCTTTAAGTTGTGGGGTGATCCTCACAACGGTCTTCACATGCTAATTGCACGGGCGACGAGATGGCAAGTACCGGACCTTCCACGACCAATAGGGGCAAGGTGGTGACGGCCTCACCACGAGCTCTCGGCGGACTCCAAATTTTGCGAGCCGCCGCTGCGAGCACGGTTGCCAACCCAAAGGCAACCGTACCACCAAAGGCAACCGTATCGTCGAAGGCAACCAACGCCAACCTCAGCGATACCGAGAAGCGTGCGGAGGCCAAAAAGATCACCACCGACGGTGGAGATACGGCACCGCTGGGAGGAATGGGGACAGACCCCACTTCCTACGATGTAGCCGCAATGGGGCAGGGCAGTGCCCACTCGAGCGTCGTCGCCGACGACAGTCTCTTCCGAAAGGTGAGACTCCTTAGAGGCGTGTACGCAAACCGTACCCTCCTGCATTGGGTAAGAGTGCACGGACAACGCGAGGCACTAGAGGCTATCGCCGATGCTCTAACGACATCAGAGCTCAATTTCGCGTTCGCCAACCTACTGGCCCACATCGGAGAGCATCACGGACCTCGACCGTGATCACCAGCTGTAGCGCTTGGCCGCCCATGAGGCATGCAGCCGATGCAACGACCTCGACAAGGCGTTGCAGAGCGTGACCCAGGTGTGGATGCAGCAGCAAGTGCAGCGTGCCGCAGCTGCAAATGCCACTGCCGGTGGCAGCGACGACTTGCCTACCTCTACGACTTCGGAGCCGGTCACAAACACGTCATTCCTCCACAGTGTGGAGATCTTCCGCAAGGGCGTGAAGCTGAACGACTGGTTGAATCACATGGAGCATATTCTACGTGTCCCCAAGGCTCTACTCAGCCAGTGGGGCGACCTTGCCACAACGCGGCTTGAAGACAAACTCATCAAGTATCTGGTCAAGGAGTGGAGTGCGCAACAGCCGCACCTCGAGTGGCAGCCAATGCTGTGGGAGGCCTTCTGCGCGATCATGTGCATGAAGTGCACCCAACGTGAGGAGGCGCAGCACGCCTTCCACAAGATCAAGGACTTCAGGCAGCAGGGCAGCTCGCTCGAATCCTACTTTAGCGAGTTTACCGCACTCGTGGAGGAAGCCAAAAGCCTCACCGGGGGCAATGTGACTCAGACCTTCAAGTACCCGAAATGTATAGTGCTATAGTACTTGTGTGATAGTCTCACCAGCGAGAAGCTGAAGGACATGACCACCACAACAGCCACTGACCAAGCTTGGAAAAGATGGAGGGCGTTGCGCGACTACATGAGCGAAGTGCATTCGGCAAACCCGAAGCTCTACTTTGATGCACGGCCGAACGCGCATGCACAGCAAGGTCGCGACATGCGCATGGACGCTGCAGGGGCTGGTGGGTCACATGGACAGCGAGGCCGGGTCAAGGGCAAGCAGCCCGCAAACCCTCTAGCCAAGAAGCCTGGTGGATACAAGGGCCCCAATAACAAGCGTAACCGCGAGAATGACGAGCTGCAGGCGGCGCCTGAGCGTCACAACGCAGCCTTCCACGAAGGGCTCTGCCACAACTGCATGCAGCCGGGCCACTTTAGGGCTTAGTGCCCTGAGGCTGCTTGTGGTTGACAAGAGGCCGCGGCGTTAGCTACACCAGCAGCACCTCGTGGGGATGGTGCGGCAGGAGGCCACGGACAGGGCCGTGGACAGGGTCGCGGTCGCGGCAACGGGCCCGGCCGTGGTAACGGACAAGGCCGTGGGGCAGGTTTTCCCCACCCCTGAGACACGTTAGTGGGGACCACTCTGGGGTAAAACTGGATCACGAGTGTGAGTTCATGTTTTTAGATGAGGATGTTAAACAATTTAAGTTTTTGATGAGTTCAAATTTCTCTGTTGTTTTATCTCCTCTTTTTGAACCGCATTCTACACTTGCTGACCGACATTGCCCACTAAACCTTGCATCTCCGAACGAGATACATGATCGTACATGCTTAGTGGTGGCGATACCAACCACTGTGCAAGAGTTAGGTGACACAGTGATTGAAGCAAGTGCCCTCAAAGCAATGAGTTCAATCACGTTCGCAGTATCGTTAGTCCACGATTTCGACCCAGTAAAAATTAAAGACTGAAAGGTGCTAGCCGAATTCACACGTGCCCACAAGATGTGGACTCGAGTTGGTGAATCATGGGAGTGGCGACGCCCGTCATACAGATTCCGTGTTTATCACAAACTCGGCTTGCCGTCGTTGAGCCTCTTCCCTCAGAAGAGTAGAGGCAACATGATGATGCAGTTCAAAGGACACCTCGCTGGTGCTCCCGTGAACGTACTCGCTGACACTGGTGGAGACGATTCTTTTGTTAGCCTTGGTTTTACCCAACAGGTTGGCCTGAAGTACAAGCCATTGAATGGAGAAGTTGTTTTCGATGACAACCGTACGGTACCCGTGATCGGTACTTGCAAAACAAAAGGTTGTATTCAAGGGTACACACAGAGTGTCACGTTGAAGGTACTCAACCTTCTTGACCCGTTTGACATGGTGCTAGGCAATCCCTGGCTCTGTGAGAACAAGGCTCTAATGTGCTTTGACTCAAATCGTTTGATCCTCCAAAAAGAACAGCGCCGCATTGCATTGATTCCGAGTAAGGAATTATCACCGACCCGAAACAAAGTCCATGCCAGCTTGTCTGCGATGTAGATGAAGAGACGTATTCGACAAGGTTGTCGATACTTCTTGACGCAGCTGCAGAAAATGGAGGACGACGTGAAGGAAGACATGCCACGAGAGATCAAATCTCTATTGGCGGAGTTCTTGGATGTATTCCAAGACCCACCGACTGGGCTTCCACCAGAAACACAAATGGGCCACACAATTTCGCTGCAACAGGAGGCGACTCCTCCGTTCAGACACATGTATCGCCTTACTCCAGCAGAACGGCGAGAGCCTGAACGCCAAATCAAAGATTACTTTGCAAAAGGGTGGATTGAGCCCAGAAGCTTGCCGTACGGTGCGCCGATCCTTTTTGTGAACAAAAAGGACGCTGGTTTACACATGTGCGTGGATTACCGGGTGCTGAACAAGCTGACGGTGAAAAATCGATTCCCCTTACCGCGGATTGAGGACCTTTTTGACAACTCCAAGGCGCAAAAGTATTTTCGTCCTTGGATTTGTCTCAAGGGTACCATCAAATTTTTACGGAAGATGATGTTCCCAAAACCGCGTTTCGAACGCGCATGGGACATTATCAGTTCCGAGTGTTATGCTTCGGGCTTACAAATGACCCGGCAACCTTCCAAAGAGAAATGAACCGAACGTTTGCCAAGCAACTCGGACAGTTCGTCTTGGTTTACCTCGACAACATCCTGGTTTTCTCCAAATCAATGGAAGAGTACATAGAACATCCGCGTGAAGTTCTTGCAATCCTTCGGGAACAGAAGTTCTATGCGAAAGTGAGCAAGTGCAAGTTTGCACAAGATGAGCTCGAATACTTTGGACACATCGTCGGCAAGGACGGCATCCGTGTCGACCCACGAAAGGTCCAAGCTGTTATCGACTGGCCGCACCCCGAAATGTTGGGCAGATTCGGTCTTTCCTCGGCCTTGCAAACTACTTTCGACGGTTTATGCAAGGATATTCGACCCTGGTAGCACCACTAACCACGCTCAGGCGAAAAGACATGCGTTGGGAATGGACATCTAATGACGAGAACGCTTTTCTCAAAGTCAAAGAGCTTCTATCCACGGCGCCCGTCCTAACTCTTCCGGATCCATCACCGTGGGAGGTGCGATGTGATGCATCGGTAGTAGGACTCGGAGCCCTCCCCGTGCAGAACGGTCATCCAGTTGTGTTTGAGAGCCCGAAGCTCATCCATGCGGAAACGCAGTACACGACTGGGGATCAAGAGCTCCTTGCAGTAGTACACGCTTTCAAGATTTTGCGTTGTTACCTCGAGGGTGCTGAAGGAGGTGTGACGGTCGTGACCGACCATAATCCATTGGTGTTTTTCCAAACGCAACCGAACCTGTCAAGACGACATGCGCATTGGAGCGAATACGTAGGCCGATTCTCGTTCACGTGGGAATATAGGCCAGGACGCATCAATGTGGCCAATCCACTAAGCCGACAACCAGTAGAAGTTAAAGCAACCACCGAAGTCGGTGGGTGTTTTGTGGGCATTGCAACAGCAACAGTACAATCACTTGATCCTCCTGCACCTCTGTGGCAACCACCACGAGAGATTATCCATTACAACGGTTTTGTAAACAGGATCTGGATGGGATACTGTGTGGATTCTTGGTTTCAAGACTCTCGAAATCTGGACAAGTACGGCTTGGTGGAGGCCGCAGGAATCTTCTGGCATGGAGAACAAGTTGTTGTGCCAAACTCGGGAGACCTTCAAGCAAAGATTATCTCCCAGTTCGACGACCCGCCGGCCGTAGGTCATGTGGGACCCCGAAAGACGAGACAAGCACTCTCGGACCGCTATTGGTGGCCAAGATGGAGTATCGATGGCCGTAAGTATTGCATGACATGCGACCTATGTCTTCGGAATAAGGCTAGTAACAAGAAGCCTGCTGGACTCCTCCAACAGTTTCCCATTCCTGGGACCCCATGGGAGTGCATCAGCATGGACTTCATTACTGCTCTTCCGGACACGGCCCGTGGCCACGATGCAATACTAGTGGTTGTGGATCTATTGACGAACATAACACACTTCATTCCTACAACCACTGACGTGAACGCACAGGAGACCGCTCGTCTCTTCTTTGAGGGTGTCGTAAAGTACCACGGCTTGCCGTTGCACATTATCTCCGATCGAGATTGAAAACTTGCTAGTAAGTTCTGGCAAAAGATCAACCAAAAAGTGAATGAACGCGCTTGACAGTATAGTATTATGTATAACAATTCACTTACATATTGAAGAAGAACCTCAAAATGTATTTCTTCTCTTTTTTTATGAATATGGTTTTATTTGATGATTAATTTATTTAAATGAGATTAATTTGTTCTTGTATTGTGAACATGCTAGTTTCACACGTTTATCATGAACTTCACTAAATAAAACATGATCTTTGACAGTTTTGGATGAATCTTGAATGTTTCCTTGTTATAAAAAATAATGCGACGGAATTTTACGCATAATTTAATTTATTTACCTTCTTGTATGACCGTGGTTGACTTTCTTTTCTTTCAATTGCATTTTGACCCTGTTTGAAGTCGGGTTCACAAGTCTCAAGAGTTTAGCATGACGACCAGTTCTGTGAAACAGGACAAGGCGAGGCCAGGGGGGAGCGACATAGAGGGGAAAAAGTAACATTGAATTCCGCACGCCAATGGACTGGAGAGCCTAAACGTACAGTCCTTACACTTCAATCCTAGCATCAGACTGCTCATTCCGTACTATCCGGGGTCTGTCAGGAAATCTAGGTCGATGTCCGTGATTTTTTATCTCTGGGCCGACCTCACCAAGGCGTCCGCGGACGTGGGGGGGCATACAGTTTGACTGATTCTTGCACCCTGATTGGTGGATATGTCAGAAAAACGACCGATCCACCAATCACGATTTTCTTGAAGCATCTTTTGGCCACGAACCGATTGTAATAGGTTACAATGTAACCCAAAAAGGGGGTCATCACCCCATCGCGATTCTCGTGTGGCAGCGATGTGCCCATTCACTTTTTTCATGCTTGCCTGTGGACGTATGCCGCGAGCGAGCATAATTTTCGACTGGGCTTTTCAGTATTTGCTTGCCGTTACTGGGCAGATGAGAGTCACACATTGAGTTTTAAGGGTATCTGAGCTACTTCGCCCCATGAAATTTTCTCGTTTTCTTCTCCTGAAAAAATGAAGAATTGATGGGGAAGAGGATGAGAAGATTCCAGGAAGCTTCCTAGCCTTTCTGCTTGCTAGCCTGACAGCACGGGTCTGGCTGGTTGACACACAGGTCATGCAAGGGACAGCAAGGGTAGGGAGAGACACGTGCACTTGTATCTCAAGCTTCAACTGAAGTTAATGCAGGGAGAGATAACAAATGACAGGTCCACAACATAAATAGCCGCCGTGGCTCACGGCGGGTGGCACACACAGCGGTGCCTGTCAAACCTGAACTGGCCCAAAACCACTGTTTTGGCCATAATTCTGCGCACAAGCGTCCAAACGGAGCGCCGTCTGATCCTACGGATGCACGACAAAAAGACAGACACAATGACTGGTCACACGCCTACGTCCGGGAACAGCCAAAGAGTGTAAGAAAACAAACATGTAAATCAGCCTGGCAGGGCTGTCCACCGAGAAAATCCTGAAGACCTCCAAACGTAGTCCGTGGGCTGTGGGAGCCCTCTGGTACACTGGGTAGGCTGCCAGGCTGCCTCCAGCGGGTGAAGCATCACCTCAGGGAACTCTGTCTCCAGCTGGGTCCGCCTCAAGGATCTGCACGAGCATGGACACGGCCGAGTGGTCACAACCAACTGTACAACTGTGTATGACTGACAACATCACAACAGAGGAAACATGGGGAACTCATTCAACTTACCCAAATTGTCAAGAGAGCATCCTTCTCCTTCTTCCGGGCGTTTCTCAACTAGAAAAAAACAGAGAATTGAAAAATTGCCGAGGTCTTAGCCCTTACATAGAATTCAAGCTTGCGGCTCATTTTCTCTATCCAAGAGTCACCTAGCTAAAGTGATTTCTACATCATGACAAATGAGACCTTGGTTTGTTGTAAGACTATCCCAAAATTAACTTGGCTAAGGATGGATTTTTCGGAGAGGCTTCCAATGGAAACATGAGTACATTCATGAATAACCGAAACGGATTACTACTCCCATTCACTAAGTCCCTCAAATTGGAAGAATGTGGATGCACCTTCTTTAATCCCCCTAACTTAGGGATTCCATGAGTTTGGATTGGAAATTGTCCAAACTTAACAATCTAAATCCGGTCCAAGGAGTGTATCCGATCCGATCATTTGGTTGAGATGGCCGAACACAATCTCACATTATACTAACGCCTTCAATTGCAATACAGTTCACTATGATCAATGACCAAAACGATACAATACTACTGTGGTGGTTCGCGACAGTAGAGATTTACTTGGCTCTTGTTTTTGATTAATCCAAAAACAAAATAGCATCCTTTGACTTGGCCTGAAGTTTTCTACATGTGCTCTTCTTTTGCTTATTGACTGTTGCCGGCTAGCGCAACCGGTGCTTGGACATTGATTATGTCCAAGCGCCAAGGTGTATGGCTTTTCTTGCTTGGGTTTGAGCCAGTAAAATTGGTCCTCTAGACACTTTAGTGGTGTTGGTATGTGTCCCACAGATGTGTTGTGACCTCTGGCCTCGCTGCACACTCACCGCACTGATGCAGGCGATTAATGTTGGAGTGACACCGGCGCTGACGTCACCGCCCGCGTGATACCGGATCACAAGAAGATAGTCCGAACTATTGTGACTGGTTTCAAGGTTACTTCTAACACAGGAATTTGCCACTTGCATTGTGTTGACACTAGGATTCCTAGTGTATGACGGGGGTGTGTGTCCGGGTTGTCTTCCCGGGTTTGCTAGGTTGTATGCGTGCAGACAATTTTTTGGGTGAGGTCCCAGGTTCGAGGTTCACTAGGCGGGGTGCGAGCGAGGGTGGGCTCGCCGTTCGCCCGCTCGTCACCCCGCCACCTGCTCTGCTACACCTATCACCTCCGTCTCTTGTTACTTTTACCAACGCGTTTCTTCGCTAGTCAAGTACTCTCCTGTCATGGCGTCTAGTGCCTCGCTTGCTATGTGATGCACCACTTCCCTCGCTCTCCCCCCTAACCAGGTTCTTCTACCCTCTGGTATCAGAGCAAGTGAGGGAAGGCGCTGTTTTCCCACACGCCCATCAGGTTCTGGGCCGCCCACCGGTGACGTGGTGTCTCTTCACCACGTCATTCACGTCTTCCGCCGACGGCGCATCTGCACTCTAGCAGTAGCGTCAACGTGGGAGGCCGCAGTACGTCCAGATAGGCAGTGCTGTGTCTCTGGCGAGTGGCTGTGTTCGCTCCTGTGGCAACACCAACCGACGCCACCCGCCACCCGCCATCTTCCCTTATGCCGTCGCTGGGCCCCGTCGTCCTCTGGAGTCTCAGACACGCCCTGTAGTCCTCCCACAGCTCCTCCCTCAGCTCACCTATGTCCCTGCAGCTACACACACCACTTGTGTGACAAGGCGGACGGCCTAGGCAGCAGGTGCAGCTGTAACCGGAGTCCTGGGGCAGCCGCCACCACCTCCATTGGTAGTGACGCGGCAGTTGCCACCAACCCCACTGCAACTACAGCAGTGGCAGCAGTTAGTACCAGCAGCTGTCTCAATGAATTGCAACTGCAGTGTTAAGTTCATACCTATGCAGTAGGAGCTGCGGTGTACGCCACAGCCACGGCAAACGCAGCAGTGTACACGCGACAGCAGCAGCCACAGCAGCGGCACAGCACCCGCGGTCGGCAGCAGCAGCAGCAGCACAGCACCCGCGGTCAACAGCAGCAGCAGCAGCAGCAGCAGCACAGCACCTGTGGTCATCAGCAGCAGCAGCAGCACAGCACCCGCGGTCGGCAGCAGCAGCAGCAGCACAGCACATGCGGTCAGCAGTAGCAGCAGTTGCAGCAGCACAGCACCCGTAGTCAGCAGTAGCAGCAGCAGCACAGCACCTGTGGTCATCAGCAGCAGCAGCAGCACAGCACCCGCGGTCGGCAGCAGCAGCAGCAGCACAGCACATGCGGTCAGCAGCAGTAGCAGCTGCAGCAGCACCCATAGCGGAAGCAGCAGCGCCCGCGGCCTCATACCGCCGTCTCCACCCGCGGCGGCAGCTGCAGCACCCGTGACCAAGTGTCTGCTATCGCAGTTGTATGCACCATCTTGTGGTGTCGCACCCGTCACGCTGGCACAGCCTGGCAACCAGAGCGTGCCCCCTCCTGGTGCGGACTACGAGGGCAGGCTGCCCTAGCGCCGCGTGCGTCATCGCAGAGTGATGAGGGGTGATCGCGAATCCGGGCCTGCCGCATCCACGTCTGCGTGGACTTCCCGTCACCGTTCGGTAAGCGCCTCTCCGCCTCTCTCTCCCGGGGGGGATCCGCCGTTTCAGGACGCTTCAGAGTTGCCTGCGGCCCAGTTGCATTCAACACTCGCACAAGACGTTGTAAGTCTTGTGAGTACTCTCAATCGCACGACGTCTTCTCTCATTGACGCCGCTGCAGCAGCTGCAGCCACCCTTGCCGCCGCTGCTAGAGCGTCGCGTGCTCCTGCCTCGACTTCGGCAGGTCAGGCTACTGACTCGTACACAGAGGCAGCGGCTGCCGCTGGCCCCATCGCTGCAGCCGCTGCTAACATAGGCACACAGGTTTCTGCCGCAGCGTCTGCCATTGCCTCTTCCATAGCCGCAGCTGCGACAGCAACATCAGCAGCTGCAGCCTCTATCCGCAGCTCTACAGCCGCAGCAGTCGCCGCATCAGCATCGGCTCCATCTGCCGCCTTCAGCTTCGTCACGGCGACTGTCTCCATCGCAGCCGTCTTCGTCACCTTTGGTGCCGCCTGCACCACCGGAGCCTTTGCTCTCGTGGTGCCCATAGTCTCCACCATCTCTGTTCTGTCTGCCGCCGCAGCGGCTGCCATTCCTCCGCTGCTCGCCTTTCTGCACACCCCATCCTCCTGACTTTCTTTGCTGCATTCAGTGCCTGCTTGTACTCTTCTCCTGCCTACCTTGCGGTGGCTTGTCCTGTCTGACTCGGGGTGGGCTGTCCTGCAGCATCTTTTCTCTTTGCCTCAGGCAACCCCATATTTCCCACGCCCACTGGGGCTGGGGAAACTCTGCCGAAACTTTTTCGGCAGAGCCCGCACATTGTCACCATGCCCGGTGACGACGAGTCAGTCATCGCGTCTCTTCAGCGCCAGCTGGCCCTCGCTCGCGAGGCCCAGCAGGAGGCTGAGGACCGTCTTAAGCTCGCTGAGGACAACCGCGCCGCTTTTGCTGATGAAGTCGCCGCTATTGTACTTCGCCGCCTTCCCGCTGCGTCTGCCGTTCCCCTTGCAGGGGCTAACCCCATTCCGCAGGCAGGCAGCACCTCTGCTTCTAGCAC